>PVJI01000267.1:0-305574 GCA_004026765.1 Micronycteris hirsuta | reverse complement strand
GGAGTGGGGAGGGGACAATGGGGAGAAGCGTTTTCAGGAATCACTGTAGAGGACACATGGAGGGAACTAAGGGGGAGGAGGGAGGCTGGGGGGGGAGGTGGCGGACGGGGGAGGTGAGGGAGAGGATGCAAATAACTGTAATTGAACAACAATAAAGTAATAAAAAAAAAAAACTGAAGGCAAAAAACAATTACCATGCTAAAGTACTGTACCGATACAAAACATTGGGCTTTGTGAGTGAAGAAAACACTTGTGTAGTTTGTATAAACATGTGCTAGGTTAATTCAGGAATAAAATTCTGTATTTGCGATTGTTGTTATTTCTCAAACTGTGCATATTATATGTTGACTAGGTAAAGTCTCCATTGGATGTTTGACCATATTCGCTATTTCTTTTTTATCCTCACCTAAGGACATTCCTTCACTGCCTTTAGAGAGAGAGGAAGGGAGAAAGGGAGAGCGATAGAGAAACAGCAATGCAAGAAAGAAGTATCGACTGGTTACTTCTCGTATGTGCTCTGACGGAGGATTGAACCCACAACCTAGGTATGTGCCCCAACCAGGAATGAACCCATGACCTTTTGGTCCATGGGGCAACACTCCAACCAACTGAGCCACACCAGCAAGGGCCATCTTAAGATACTTTTATAAAAACATTTTAACAAAGCTCTTACCTCCCCATCCAATTTTTTGTTTAAGTGACTGAAATGCACACACACATACAGAAATTGCTTTCAAATTAGGCTGATTTTCCACAATTTTTTTCAATGTCTACAATTCATTTTAAAAATTGATAGGTTCCCATTCTGGCTACCTTGGTAAAAGAAATGAAGAATCAAGGAGATAGCAGATATCTTTGCTTTTTTTCTCTTGTTATATATCTACTGCAGGATCAGCTACAGCATTTGGGAAATCCAGTGCAAAATAAAAATGCAGGGACCCCTGTTTGCAAATTATTAAAAGTTTTAAGATGGCATTAGCAGAGCATTAAACCAAATGGGGGCCCTTCAGAGTACTGGACCCACATGACTGCACAGGTCATATGTCTATGAAGCTGGCCTGCTCTTTTCCCTATGTGACCTTGACTTTGTTTTGCCCCCTCAACCAGTCTACTGTTGAAGACTTACTTCCTCTCATGTCAATCACCTCTGGCTTTACCGATCTTAGCCACCACAGGGCTTACAGGGAGAGACCATGCTCATTCTCTGATACTGCTACTGTCTTCAGAATGAAGTAAAAAGAGATGCGGCCTGAACACAATGAAAGGCAAGATCCAGCGTTTAACACACTGTCTCCCAATGGGGTCTGAGTTATTGTAACTGTAATCCAGTCTTTGTAGGATAAGAACAGGATATAATGAATGCTGAAAAAAGATGGACTTGCTAGAAAACTACACAAAGTGCAAAGTAATTAATATGTGAAAGCAAACAGATATAGACTTAAAACATGAGTAAATCTGTTATTTTTCCTACAATGGTAACAACAAATCCTCTCAAGATTGATATCAGTAAGTTAACAAGATTTTTAAAAACGATTTCAAAGCCTAAATTACTGTCTATACTTGCATAGATAAATGCTATGTATATAGACAAGTAAAAAATGTATACAGGCAGATAAGCAGAAGCCTATATTTATTATTAACAAAATAATCATTTACTCTTCCTGAAACAAGAATCACTATAATGAAAAAGACTTTAAGAAGAATAAAATATCAATAGGTTGTGGAAAAGGAAGGGTATGCAGCAGTCAGAGAAGCAATGATTTACTGTATTAAGATATATTCTTCAAATATAACTGTAATCATAAAATGAATTTATTTCAAACACATTGTTCCTACTCTTAAAAAAGTTATTTTTCTATCTTTAAGTGCCCCCCCAAATATACTGAACTTCTTATAATTTAAGAGGAAATTTAATATAATATAGAACATTCTGTTAATAGTCAACACCTACATAGTTAATTCTTTAAAGACTATGTGAATTTTCAGCAGCAATTTGCCTTTTATATTTTCTCCATTTGAGTTATTTTTATTATTTCAGAATATAAAATGATTTCTGCAAAATATGAGTTTTACCATACCATTAGCATTCTGTTTTTAACTTTATTTTTATTGTTGACACTATTACAGATGTCCCCATGCCCCGCCCCTCACTTTTCCCACCCCTGCCCAGCCCCTATCTCCCCTTTCCCCAGGCCATCATCACACCGTTGTCTGTTCCTATGGGTTATGCATATATATTCCTTTCCATCTGTTTTTTTTTTATTTTATTTATTTATTTTCAGAGAGAGGAGAAAGGAGGGGAGAAAGAGCAATGTATGGTTGCCTCTCACATGGACCTCAGTGGGGACCTGGCCCGCAACCCAGGCATGTGCCCCCACTGGGAATCGAACCGGGACCCTCTGGTTCCCAGCCTGCGCTCAATCCACTGAGCTACACCAGCTGGGTCCCATCTGTTTTTTTTTTTTAAAGCAAAAGCATAAGAGATGTTAGAGATATCTAGTTTTAAAATATTTTTTAATGTTTAAATAAATTTTATAAAAGCAAAGCAAATATATTTTATAATATAAATAATAGACTGATAAACAATCTTTAGTGCCCACAATATCAGGTATCGTTTAAAGAAAATAGTGTAAGCAAGATTCTACAGCATGTTGTTCATGTTACTTTATCAGATCTAGCAGACTATTTTTCTAAAGTAAGACTATTTTAAAAGTGATTTTCATATTAGTCTCAGAAATAATGCTATTTTTAACTGCAAGAAGTAAAAGGGAAAGTCACCCTAATTTTACACAAACAATTCCTCTTTAAACAAAGGAGTGATTTTGGTGTTCAAATAAGAGAAGAAAGTACTTCCAATTACCTGGAACAAGGTCATTATTTGTCTTTATGGTATAACTTGGTAAAAAGTATTACAAAATTACCTCTAATAAATGCAATTCAAACATTACTAAATTTTACTTGTTTGGAGGAGGTAAAGGAAAGCTACTCTGTTATTAGTTAAGTGTAGTGGTTCTCAAAGTATGGTCCTCAGTACCACCACATCAGTACCACATGGGAACTTGTTATGATTTATTGAAAATTCTGAGACACCCCCCATGCCAGACCAATGAAATAAAAAACAATGAGGGAAAGGTCCATTAATCTTTGTTTAAACAAGTCCTCCAGGTGATTCTGATACAGTAAAGTTTAAGAACCAGTGGCTGAATATGTCTTCAAAATGTATCATAAGGTATTTAAAACAAAACTGTTAAATTTTTTTAATTGAAATAGTGTCTCTAGACCAACTGAATAGTTTAGGTGCAGCTTAGAAAAATCAAGAAATCAATTTTACAAATATACAAACCACATAAGAGAATAATGATTGAAAGTAATGTCTCAGTCAACAACAGGCTAGGGGATTAAAAAAAAAAGAACCACCAAAAATGTTGTAAGTAACAATAATCTAATACATCTTATGAATTAAGAAGTCATAATTGTACAACCCTACTGAGTCCATACCAGGTACAAAACACAATGTAAATGGAATGCAGTATAAAAGAGAGAAATATGCCTATTATTTAAGGACACTGAAATGAAAGAGATTCGCCTGAAACATAGCTATCTTACTAGAGTTTGAATCAATTCCAGCGAAAAATAGGTCCTTTGATAGCACACCAATACCATTTGTCATTAATATTTGCATCTTTATGTTTTTTATTATTCAACATGTCTTTTCTCTTGAATATAAACAAATCTTTCTGCTCTGTCATAAAATATAAAAGTATTAGGATTTTTTTTATTTCCTTCAGATTTTTCATCTTCTCCTTTTTTGCCTTCCTGATTAATCTTTCTTGATAAACTGTAAAGGAATATTCATCCATATTTTCTTCTCAGTTTTGTAGCTCATTATGTATGCCTCCATGATCACTGTTCTTTTCTTACTACTCTTCCTTTCTCCACAGGAATGTGAACAAAGAACTTTCTAGGCCTCCTTTACAAAGTATAAATGAAGTCCACGAAGCACATCTACTTTCTTTAGAACCCTGAACAAATCAGTATTTCCAAATGAGGCCACTGTGAACCACAGGAACCTTCCTTCACTTAAGCACCCAGGCAGTTCTTCTGGCTCTGGCAAAATAATAAATTTGTATATAGTGTGACAATACACTGTTATAACATTGTAAAACATAACCAATACACTTTAAGGAGAAGAAAATTAGCTCTCCTGATTCTTATCACAAAACATTTTTATATTGTATTACCTAAACTCCCTAAAAAGTATACTTCTAGTGATTTTATTGGACTATGGTCTGAATCTAGCAAGTGTCTTTACAAGAGGAGCACATGACAGACATTTATATAAATAAAACACTTTTTAATAATAAACATTATTCCAGGGGAAGGTCCATCAAGGAACATGTATAAAGGACACATGGATAAAGCCAAAGGTGGTAGAGGTTTGAGGGTGGGAAGCGGGGATAGGTGGGACGGGGGGCTGAGGTGGGGTGAAAATGGAGACAACTGTACCTGAACAACAATAAAAATAATTAAAATCATAATAAACAGTATTCTAGCTGAGACTTGAATATCCTGAAACTCTAGAATAAGAATTTTAAGTGAATCTTTAGTTTTTCCAAATCTTAAGCTGCCAAAATGTTGAATATTAGAAATCCCACAGTCAGTCACTCTCTCTCTCTCACCCACACACATGATCCTAATTACAAGACAGGAATTAGAACATGTATTTGATACAGGAACAATTTTGAAAAAGTATTAACTAAGCACATACTATAACGATAACTGTTACTGATAACTGATAAAGGTTATGGTTTACTGAATATCAGGCTCCGCACTTAGTACTTTACAAACTTTCTGTTTAATTCTGACAACTCTGCAAATTCAGAATTAATGTTCCAACTTTACACAGAAATTAAATCATCTCCTAAAGTCAAGCTTTCCATTTCAATCTGCTTAAGATTATACAAGTAGTAGAGCAGTAAATATGATATTTGAACCCAGGCTGACTAATTACAAAGCCTGCTCATTTCTTCTGTATGATATTACCTCCACTAGATTATATTTATTACATTTATCACATATACATACTTATATGACATTATATTTGCGCTGCTTTTTTCTTAAGATTTTGTTTATTTATTTTTGTGACAGGGAAGGGAGGGAGAAAGACAAGGAGAAACATCAATGTCAAAGAGAAACATCAATCGACTGCCTCAAATATGTGCCTCCACAGGGGACCAAACCTACAACTCGGGCATGTGCCCTGACCTGGAATTGAACAGACAACCTTTCATTTTGCAGGATGACACCCAACCAAGCCAAAGCAGTCAGGTCTTGCATTAATTTTTTTCTGAATAATTTTCTTGGGATTTCCAGTAGTTAATAAAAGTAAGAATCCCTCTAGTATGTATTAAATAAAATTCCAGAATGTTTTTTCCAAATTTGGGCTTAAATCCAATCTTCCTTGCTTTAATTTTGAGCTTTGAGGAGTTCCTTCTGGCAGATAAAGATAATATGAAACAGTAGTTCTGCAACTACTGTGTTAAGTAAACTGTTCCAGTATTAAGGAAAAGTTTAATATCCAACAGATTCAGGATTGAGCACTGTACCTTCTTTTCATTTTTTTATAAATAAGTTTATTAGAAAAGGTCACTAGAAAACAGAAAAAATAGTAACGGCATTCAAATAAAACAAAAGACACCGCATTCCTCCAAAGTTAGAAGAGACTTCAGCAATCATCTAGTAGTCCAACACTTCATTTGCAGACTAGAAGACGGACAGCAGAGAAATAAATGGCTGTCCAGGGTACCCACGTGACTAATCAAATTCTCCTGACAGTCCAGTTCTATAAACTCATCATTTCAAGAATACTCTCTCCTTCCACTCACAGTTCTTCTTCTTCAGCCTCTCTATTCTTTTCCTTGGATCATTATTTTTTAGCCACTTCAGGATGATAGTCTGATACAATCTTGGAAAATATTTATTTAAATCTTTATCCTACATTTAATTAGAAGACAAATCCAACAGCTCACATTTATACATTCTTTTTCATTCTTATTTCTACCACACTGGATGGCAATCTGAAACAGGGGGAGCACAGTTTATTAATAACGAACATCAGGCCCTGGCTGGTATTAAGAAGAAAATAATAAAACATGAAAAAGTGGATGCCATCATTAGAGAACAAAATAAAATGCATACTGTGACTATAATTATTTAGAATAGTTATAATGTAGTAAAAAACAGAAAATATAGAAACCTGAAAAATGGTAGTTATGTGATGGTTTTAAAAAATTATTTTAAAAAGCAATAACCTAATAAAAGCTCTATTGGTAGAGTGTATTTGTGTCTGTGTTATGCTATTTTGAAACTTGTAAACTTATAAAACATAAGACAAGGATCCTGAATGGTATAATGTTTATATTAGCTTTGAAACTCTCCTGTACACCTGTTACTTCAAAATAAAGTTTTAAGAACTAAAAAAAGAAAAGTCTTACTATTGTACTAATGACCAACACTTTTAACGACAAAAATATTGTTTAAAAACATCTACATTCTAGCATATTCAATAAACATTCTAATTTCAAATATTTATTTTTCAGTATTACACACATATAAAATTAAATAAATAAATGACCAAAATCAAGGATTAACTCAAAGAAGCAAATTAGTTCTACATGTTATATTAGTATGTGGTACTTGCAGTTACTTAGGCATACGTTTGAAAACCCTCACATCTCGGCTCTGTATAGAGGGGCATGTTATGTCCATGTTACGCACATACGCTGTTATGCTAAGACCGAAGGGGGTGAGTGAAAGAGAAGTCTATCAGATTGTTCTCTATGCTGAATAGAAGCTGTGCTCTGGTTGGTGTTTGGGGAGAACAGGCTGCCTGAGGTGTTTGTCCAGGCTCAGAACTCTGTCTCCTGGGCAGACCCCACACTTCCCTTACTCTGCAATGTGACTCTACAATGACTATCAGTGGAGGATCCTGGTTTTATGTTCGCTTGGCAAAAATATGTTTAAATATTTTGTGGTGGTTGATGAATTTGTCCTAAAATAAAGGCTTCAGGTTCTTTAAAATGTGTTTAACATTTACACCAAAGATCACGCTCTGCGGGTGTCTGTGCCGTGGGTGCACAGAGTCTGCACAGCCTGGCACTGCGTATGCGGCTAAGGGGACACAGTGAGGCCACACGAGACTTAACTGAAAACACATCAGTCATGGATCACACTGCCAGTGTTGGCAGGTGTTTGTTCTTGTTATTGCAATATATTTTCAGGTATTTTGTTTTCTAATTTAATTCTCTCACCCTGTTGTCTGACTGTGAACTGCTAACAGTGTAAACTTGATGTAAATAAATGAGGCCCTTGAAAGGGGAATGCTGTCTGCCTTTGTCTCACAAGACTTGCCAACTTGTGTTTGATTTTAAATAAAGGGTGCAACATTTTATTGGCAAAAAAGTATTTCTAATACCTTTAGTTCCATGCATGTTGTTTACTGAAATATCTGAGTACTTATTTTTTATTTTTTTTAAAGATTTTATTTATTTATTTTCAAAGAGAGGGGAAGAGAGGAGAAAGAGAGGGAGAGAAACATCAATGTGTGGTTGCCTCTCACATGGCCCTCACTGGGGACCTGGCCTGCAACCCAGGCATGTGCCCTGACTAGGAATCGAACTGGTGACCCTTTGGTTCACAGCCCGCATTCAATCCACTGAGCTACACCAGCCAGGCTGAGTACTTATTCAATAATGCAAGGACTTTCCAAGTCCCTGAACTATTTAAAAAATTTTGTGTTGACTATTTTTTAAAAACTGCATTCATTCATTCAGCAAATATTAACTGACTGTATAACATGAGCCAGGCACTGTGCTTCTTTCTATGTGAAGAGGATACAGCAGTGAACAAAACAACATTTTTTGCCTCTACATTCCAGAAAATAGATAGGAAAAGTATGTAAAATAAATGGGATGGTAGACGGTAGGTAATAAGGCTTACAAGAATAGAAACATAAAGGGGGAAGGAGAACTGGGCTGGTGTGGGGGAAATTTTTAACTGTAGACTGAGTGGCTGAAGAAAGCCCGAGTTGACATTTAAGTAAAAATCCCAAACTGACGAGAGAATGAGCTGTGCAGATAATAGGGAGTGCTGGAGGCAGAAAAAGAGTCAGTGGAAACTCTCAAGTAAGAACTTGCCTGATATGTTCACAGAACAACAACAAAGCCAGTATGACTTGAGCAGAACGAATGAGGGGAGGAAAGCAGTCGAGGTCTGGGAATAACAAGCTCAGAGGACAGAGCCGTTTCTAGGACTTTGGCTTTTATTTTGATGGAGATGAGAAGTCAATGGGTCTTTTCATCCAAGAAGTGATATAATATGACTTATTTTTAACATAATCACTGTACCTGATGTATTAAGAATGGACTGAAGTAGATCAAGGGCAGAAACAAAGACCAGTTTTAGGAGGCTTTTGCAATAAAACAAGTAAAACATGAAGGTGACTTGCTCACAGATGTAGCAGTGGATATGGTGACTGGTGACTGAATTTTGGATATATTTTAAGTGTATAGCTAAGAGAACATGGTGACAGAGATGCTGGGAATTATCAGATGTGGAGTGAAAAAACTTAGAGATATCAAGGGTCACACCAAGGCTGATCAAAAGAATACAACTTCTATTTATTGGGATGGGGAAAGCTGAGAAGGAAGTTGTGGTGGGGGGAAGATAAGGAGTTTAGTTACTCTATTACATTCTGAGAACACTAAATGACTTCTGTTCATCAGCAAGTGGATGGTCATCTAAAGCTATAGCACTGGATGAACTGACCAAGGGAGTAAATGTGAACCTACAGAGGTCCGAATTCCAAATGCTGGAGCATTTCCAATTTGTTGGGGAAGTGAGAAGGATCAACAAAGGAGGCTGAAAGTAGCAGCGAAAGAGGTAGGAGGAAAAACTAGGAGAGTGTAGTATCTGACAGCCAAATAAAGAAAGTATTCAATGCTGCTGCCAGGTCAAGTAAGACGAGGACTGGGAAATGACTAGTCTGAGGGTCAGTAACGAGGGCAATTTTGATGCAGTCGCAGGGCTTACAGAAACGGAATTCAGAAAGTACAGACAACTCTTTCAGAGAGATTAGCTGTAAATGGAAAGCTGTAGGGCAGTAACTGAAGAGAGAATTGGGAACAAGACTATTTTTTAAGATGGGAGAAAAAAACAGTATTATTTGTATGTTGATGGAAACAATCTAGTAGTGAAGGAAAAATTAAAGATGCAGGAGAAGGAATGCTGAGTTGCCCAAATTTTTGGAGACTCACCAACTATGACAATTCTCCACTAATAAATGCATTTCAATATTTATCTGAAAGTTAGAATCACAGTATCATAAGCTTCAATAATAATATAAAAAGTATAAAATATATTTAACAGTTCTGACAGTAAGTATAAATGTTGAACAAACCAATGAATAATATACTTTTTTAGCATCTACCCTGCCCAGCACTTTATTAGTTAAATATATATTTTCTTTTGCCCTTATATACTATACTTGCTTTAGGTAAGTGATACCTTCAAATGTAAAGAATATATTTTTATATTAAATATAAAGATTATATTTTAATAGTTATCGATTGATCTGTATTGCGACTGATGTATTATTCATTCATGAAGAACAAAATTTACATTTATATTCACATAGTTACTTAAAATGGATCACTAAGTTCACATTTTGCTTACACACTTCCAACTCCAGAATCTAAACTATTAGTTGAATACTCATGGAAAACAGACTACCTTACCTAATCAATTTTGTTAGAATTATACAAAAATATGCCCAAATTTAAAAACATAGATCCACAAGCAGTATATCGTCCCATGTTCTTGGGGCAGTTTAAAAATTGAACTACTGTAAATTAAGGGTTAGCAAAACAATCCTAAGGGCCGGAGTAAATATTTTAGGCTTTGAGGGCAACACAAGAATCTCTGTTGCTTCTTCTTCTTCTTTACAATTTCCAGTTATAAATGTAAAAGCAATAAAAAAAGGCCTAGAACTAGATTTGCTCCATGGGCTATAATTTGTCAACTAATGCTTTAAACAATTGTATGAAAAATTAAACATGATTTAGGTGAGTCATGTGTTAGGACTAAAGTTGGGCATTTATTTAAAATGTTTTATGTTCTGTAGCAAGGAGGTATATAATATGTTTGTCCAAAAATAAGAAGAAATTTCTACTTGAAATAGCATACCTAGCAATATGCCTGAATCTAAAAAAGCAATTTAGTGTTTTTACTGAAAGCCCTAGAATTCATTAAAAAAGCCACTGTCTCTGGGTACATAATAAGTCCAGTTGATACACTGTTCAGGATTATTTTTAAAATATTGTACCAGTGAGAGAAAGGAAAAGTATTATAATATTTAGTATGTTTTTATTTACTTATTTTTATCCCCTATATTAAAAGCATATAAAAGGAGATAAAAAGTATTTTGAGTCAAGAGGGCACAAGGTATTTTATTAAGTTCTTTTGGATTGTCAGATCCATTACTGCTCCTATAAAGGCAATTTACTCTTCCTCCAGAAAAATATAGACCCAAAGTTTAGCCTTAATTTCAGGGAGACTCAGGCTCCCTGAAGCTAATCCACAGATCCTATGTGAAGTTTCTCTGAACTTAAAAAGCACAATCATTTCACTCCTTTGGGTAATTTCACATAGGGTTTCTATAAAGATAAAAATCTAAATAATCACATTATGACAAGTAAAGTAAAACTATACCTATAGATAATCTAAAATTCAAGATAATAATCCATGCTCTTATGTCTGGTGAATTTTGAGTAATTCAAAGCTTACACATGGTCAAACCTTAATGAAACTTTTCTCCACACACGAGTTCGTACTTTCCACTGCAGTATGGCCCATTTCCCACTGTGCCCAGTGTATGCCTTTTTTTTTAAAACTTGTTCTCATGATGCAGGTTTTAACTTATCTTTCTTTCTTCTTCCCTCCAGAACATAATAAACATTTATTTCAGTCACTTTAGGTTTTGCCATGTAACTAGGTTAATTATTTCAAATAAATAAAGCAAATTTAATGTGTGGTTATTGTACTAATTAAAGGAAAGTCTATAATGATAGAAACAAATTTTAAAGTACGAAGGCATATAATGCACAGAGGAAGGCAATTCTGCTTGCATGTGAAGTCAGCATTACTTCAGGGGACATACACTACACAGCGTGGGTAAAAGTAGGTTTACAGTTGTGAGTACGTGAAACATACTTTATTCTTGTATTAATTATTGTATTATTTTCCATATGAGCTGTAAACCTCTTTTTTCCCCACAATGCAAATATATATATGCGTGTGTATGCATATATATATATAGAGAGAGAGAGAGAGAGAAAGAAAGAGACAGAGAGAGAGAAACATAAAATGTGACCGAACCACTCCTTGAAACATTTAGAAAAAGAGTATCTGGTGAGATTTAAAGGTGAAGACTAGTGAGAAGAAAAACAAGATTTCAACCTTTCCATATGCAGAAGAGCTCTTTGTTATCACACTGTTATTAATGAATGTAGAGTCATGCATTCATTCAATTAATAAATAGTTATTTAGTTATAAAACAAGCCTGTGCAAGGTTTTACAGGTACTCAAATATTGATATATCAGATATTGAATTAATTATCCCCCTCCATCACTAAAATTCAAACAATAAGCCATTCCTTTCCAGTGTTTGGACTTAAAGAGCACCCCGTCCACTTCTTCCCAGTCAAAAATCTGTGAGTTATTCTTGCTATTTCTGTATTCCTCATCCCCTCAGCTAATTAATCCTATGTCCTATAAATTCTAACTCATAAATAGTTTTCTAATAATCCTACTTTTCTTCATCCTCATTGTCACCACACTCTCTCAAACCCTGTTATCTCTCTCCCAGACTTGCTTGAGGCCTGACTTCATATCCGATATGGCAATCTCAGAACAATGCAAATCTCATGGTACATCATCATATGATGGAACATTACACAGCCATGAGAATGATCAGCACCCACACTCGATAATATGGATGAATCTTGTAATCATGTTGTGTCTGTCTTCTTCCACTCAGATGAGCATTACTGGATGCTCCCATTTACATAAAGTACAACACAGGCAACACCGTCTGTGCAGTAAGAAGTCAGGTGAGAGGTGTCCTTAGTGGGCAGGAGGCAAGACTGGCAGGAAGGAAAGATGAGAGGGAACTTCTGAAAAGCTGATAATGTTTCTTTATCTGGGTTATAATCACATGGGTGTATTCAGTTTGTTCCCTTTTTTTGATGTACATATATTAGGCTTTAATAAAAAGTTTTAGAAAAATACAAATATGATGTACAATGTCTTCCACTGCTCCTAAGCTAAAGGCCAAAGGCCAAATATCTAATAATGATTTAAAAGATATTTTACCATACAATCTCATATTTCCCTCTTTCTATAAGTCTTGTCTTGAATATGTCTTTCAGGACTTTTATATATGCTTATTCTGCCTTCCTATTTTGTTTGACTAACTCCTAATAATGCCTCGGGTTCAGCTAAAATGTCAGTTTTGCAAGAAGTCATCTCTGACCCCCAGATTAGGTCAGCAATGCCCTCTATCTTCCCTTTGCACTGCTCCATCACACATGGATACTATACATTTAGTATACTATACATTTTAGGAGGATACAGAATGCATTTTGTTTATTGCTCTATTTGCATATTTCTCTATACATTTGTTGAGTGGTTGAATACATTTATTTATTTCCCATACTAGAACGTGGCAGGCAGTTGTGGCAAAGTTTCAAAGTCTATGTGCCACAGTATAAGCAACGAAATTGCTAAAAAATTATATAAATGAAGTAAAGAGTTAAATGTTAAATTGTACACAGAAAGATAGAAGCCATCCATTTATGTAGGCACATAGAAAGAAGTCACTTTTTTTTTTTTTAAAACAACAGCACATTTTTTTTTTTAAAGATTTTATTTATTTTTAGAGAGAGGGGAAGGGAGGGAGACAGAGAGGGAGAGAAACAGCAATGTATGGTTGCCTCTCACATGGCCCTCACTGGGGACCTGGCCCGCAACCCAGGCATGTGCCCTAGACTGGGAATCGAACTGGGACCCTCTGGTTCCCAGCCCGCGCTCAATCCACTGAGCTACACCAGCCAGGGCAAGAAGTCACTTTTAATAGTTCATATTTGAAACTTTATTTGAAAGTTCTATTCTAAACAATTCTGAAATAAAATTGATCATAAATAAATTTCTTTGTCTCTACATTCAGATGTTTGATTATTTTTAATCTACCGTGAAAACCAAGGTTCTACCATTGATTTTGTCAACTTACTGAGTAGGTCAATTATTACAGTTTGCATAGAGAACATTTAACATCTGTCTAACTAAAAAAAAAAAAACCTATTTATAAATATTTGCAATTGTTCCTAAGAAGAATTTAAACTTTTCTATTTCAAAAATGAAATAAACTGATGAATTAATAGTAAAATTATAAGTTTTTGTTAGAATTAGCCATGGAAAGTGGATAATTCCACTGAGGGGTCTACTGAGTGGCAACCATAAACTGTTCTTCGGGTAGAAAACAAAATCTGCTTACTTAAAGGCAGAAGAGCATGCGTGATAATCACCTTGAGCGATAATGCCAAAAGGAGAGAAAAACAAAACAAAACTATAGTCTCTTTGGAAAATCCATGCCATTTTCTATAATGAACTATACATTTTAGAATCTTTAACCATAATTAAATTTAAATAAAAATATAGGTAATGTCCTAAGTTGTCTCACTTTTTCTATTCCTTTTTGGAAATAATTGCTTTTTGTACATCATTCCTCAAATTTACTTTTATTCTAACATCCATGATATACATTCATTAAATACTGAATTAGGAAGACTTTACTGGCTAGTACCAGGAAAAATAATACTTCATTTATTTGGAGAAATAATTCATTAGTTTCCTTAATTAATAAGGAATTTGCTTACTAATTATTTCTAAAGTATTACTGTAGTATTAAAAAATCTTATAATAAAAAAGAATGATCTTAAACTACTTTTCAACTTGAAGCATATACAATCTATTATAGAATTTCTTTAACTAGAACCCAAACCAGAAGGCATTCCAATGATGATCAGTGCAATGTTTAATACCAGGCAATTAAGTGCTTTTTCTAATACTCTGAAAAAGAACATTCACCTATTTTCTTGAGTTTTACTCTTTATGGCAGCAGAATTAAAAAAGAGAAAAATATAAATTATAATAGATAATTTTTTAAATCCATCTTCAAGAACTTATCACAGTTTCCATACTTTATTGAGGGGTTGTTATTTTATGTAACATCTGGCAAAGGGTAGAACAGAAGAAATTATTAGCAAATTAACTGCTCCCATTTAGGCTGGTATTCTCAAGTTTAATTAATTCAAATTAAAGCTTTTTCCTTCTAAAAGTAAGTACAATGCTTTTTAGAAATAAATTTTAGCCCTGGCTGTGGCTCAGTGGAATGAACTGAAAGGTCACTGGTTAGATTCCCAGTCAGGGCACATGCCTGGGTTGTGGGCCAGGTCCCCAGTTGGGGACATGCAAGAGGCAACTGATGGATGTATCTCTCAAACATTGATAGCTCTGTCCCTCTTTTTCTTCCTCCCCACCCCTCTCTCTAAAAAGAAATAAATAAAATATTTTAAAAAAAGAAGTAAAGTTTAGTTTTTACAAGTATTAAATATCAAATGAATAAAGGCAAGTAACTTCTATTCTTTGAAACTCAGTTTCTTTGTCAGTAAAAAATTACATTAAACTAAGTCAGTGGTGGTTCACCAACTCTTCTGTTACAAAACCCTTCAGGAAGATGATGAAAATTACGGACATTTTTTGCAGCAAGAAAAAATATACATACAATACTTGATTATAATTGCAGGAGATTCACAGACCCTCTGAAGCACATCTAAATATCACTGGGCAAAAAGGAAGTTTTCAGAAATAAGTTTAAATAAAGCCTTTAATCAAGAGGAAGTCAGTCTTGAGAATAGAAGTGAAAACCTAAGTAATCCATTAATTTACTCACTATAGTTAAAAATATTAGTTTAGAAAATCTGAACACCTTATCTATACATAGATATAGGTGTTAATTCAACAAAATAATTCACAACTTAGGCACTGGAAGTTAAGCAAGACTCTTACATAAACCGAGGATATTTACAGGCATAAAGTATGTTGTGTTGCCACAGCTCACAAATTACAGTAAGTTGTCTCCTCCCAACCCCTCCATGGACCATCAGCAAGTTCAATTCCTTCTTAGAGTAAGGAAGAAAAATACTATTCAATGTAGGCTATATTTGAGAACTTTTAGGTGACTGTTTTAGGGAAAGGGAAATACTTTCAGATTCTTAAATTTCTTATTTAAAACTAATTTTTGGACCACTGCCGATAAAATAAAAACTTACCTGTAATTCTTGTTCTCTGAAGGAAATGCAGTAATTATAAACATATCCACACTCTTGGGTACATTCTCCTAAGCATGAATGGATTTGGAATGCGCCATGGTTTAAACTGAACTGCTGACCTGCCAAACCACAAAGGCAGTTGGATCTACCTACCTAGACGGAAATGAAGCAGAGCTGTCACCTACAGTCATTCACCCGGTGAAGGCAAGTGTTTTCCCTGAGAGGGAGTGTGGAGCTGGTGTAATTACTGTCCTTAGAGAACATGAATTATAAACGGTCTCTCCTCTAGAGCTTAAGGGGGATAGAACCACTACTAAAGGAGTTGTTACATGATTCAAAAATGGTACTAATATTTGAACATTAAAAATGTATACAAATAAGAATGAAAAGCTGTTTCTCTGTGAAAGAGCCCTTAGCAGGAATTGAAGATACTGGTGTAAGAACTGACTGCTTGCTGACTAGGCTGGGATCCAACCAGAACAGAGAATTACAAGTACTTAAATACTTGTGAAGTATGCAGTATCCTGGCATTCAGCAATGTAATATTTTGTGTTAATGCTTGCCAACTTGAAAGTTATGTGACAGTGGCAGTGGTAACCTATGGCAGGAAAATAAAACAGCCAGGACCCTGAAAACTGCTTAGATTATCACCAAGGATGAGTTGTTTTCCATAACGTGTGATACAAGTAATATGCTATTTGACAATTTATATTTTATAAACTTAAGTATCTAATCATTCAATTTATAAAATTTCATAAGCCTTACAGCATAATGTAATAATTTAGATTTAAAATGTTGAAATATGCAAGAACTGATTCTCTGTTATATAAGCCCCTCTTCTGTCTTAAACATCCTACAGATTTAGGAAGAAATGAGCCACAGTTAGTTCCTGGTTTGCATACTGATTTTCAAAAGGTTATCAAAATCCCCCTCACAGGAAGAGATTCTTTATCTTCTAATTATACAAGTTTCTAGGCAGACTAATGATGTCTTCCACTGAGTTAAACCAGGGTAAGAATGCCAGACAAAACCCAAGACATTCAGTTAAATTTGCATTTCAGATAAATAATTTTTTATTTCCCAAATATAGCATGGGACATAATTATACTAAATTATACTAAATTAATTATGTCTCAAATACAGCATGAGACATAATTACACTAAATGATCATTTGTTATTTAACTGAAATTCAAATTGAAGTAGGTATCCTATTGCCATTTTGTGTCTTCTACTAAATCAGGACACACTAAAACAGGGGAGTACACAAGGTTACCCAATGGATTTCAACGTGGATGATGCTAACATGGGAGCTCCACTCTTGGTCTAGACTTACACGTCTAACATGGTAGCTACTAGCCGTATGTGGCTATGAGCACTTAAATGTGGCTAGTTAGTATAATATGAAATGCTAAGTGCATAATATACACCAGATTTTGAATGCTTAGTATGAAAAGAAGTAAACCATTTCATAAATCTTTATACTGATTATATGTTGAAATAATATTTTAGATGTATTAGGTTAAATAAAATTTAATTGAAATTATTTTTGCCTGTCTCTTTTTGCCTTTTAATGTGGCTACAAAAGAACCTCACAATTACATGATGTAGCTTCTGTGGCTTGCATTATATTTTTACTGGACAGTGCTAGTCTACATGGCTTCAAGGAGAAAGTTGGGCTAGAATTTCTTTGTTGTTCCTTCCCTAAAATAATCAATATTGATAAACATAGAGCTGCCTCTCTCACCTCCCTTTAGCTATCAGAGTAAGAAGGAAACACGAGAGCACCAACAAAACTAAATTTCTAGTAGAGACTGTTTCCATAGATTGGCTATAATTCTTTAAAAACACGTAAGTGCTAGTATGTATATGTATGTATGATGAAGTATGTCTAGGTATATATAAAAATAAACCCCCCCAGATACTAGCCAATGGAAGAATCCTTCCATATGTTGGGTTTTCACTCCTATTATCAAAATTATACTTTATTTTGTTGCCTTCTATGAATTGAGGTGATATAAGATATAGATAAGAATTGTTGGGAAAAGATACTCTTTTGACATTCTAGATCTAGTGGTCCTCATTTTATATATTCATGTTGCATAGCAGATTTGTATTTTTGCATTTTTACAAATCACAACACTATTTATAGAATGGTGAAATAAAATTTTCTTTTTATAAAATGTTGGCAATACTATCCTAAGACAAAGATCAGTTTTAAAAAGGGCAGGATTTCTAGATTAAAAATTTAATTTTTAATAGAGCTTTAGGTAAGAAATAATAATCTGTTTAGTTATTCCTATGTCTCCCTTTACATTTTTACTATGTTTAGCTTTTGATTCAAATTTTTTTCTCAGATGGCCCAAAGAGTGAAGGCATTCATCTATTCTGTTTCAAGCTATTATAAAGGTTAAAAATATTTAACATGCTCTCACAACTAAAAATGCAAAAATACAGAGAAATTTTTCTAAATATCCAATAATCTCTATTTCGTCTCTAATATAACTTACATCATCTCTACTTTGAAGATCTGAATCTTTTAAAGTTGCCTGCAGTTACAATAAGCAAGACTAGTTCTAACTCCTTATTAACATACAAAGAAAAAATTGTTCTCAAGGCTTTTTAAAAAAGTTGTGGTTTTTCTCATTTTAACAGCAAACACAAAGGGTTTTTTTCTCCTCCCTACCATCTTTTATTATACAAATATTGGAAGACGAGCTGTTTTAAAAAGACAATAAATTTTATTATTAATAAAGATAGGGCTGCCAGACACAAATCAGCAGATTTCTCCCATTTTTAATTGTTCATAAGAATTTCACATCCTGTAGAACTAAAATTTCAAAGAATAGTTGGACAGATTTAATTTCTTCATCAGCACTTTAAGTTCTCATTGTCAACACCATAGTATCCTGGTGATTATAATCTGAAATGTTTTATTAGACATTTAGCCTCTTGATGACAGCCAAAATTATTCTTATCTAATACTAATGTACTTTTAATATTGATGATATTTTCAAAACCAACATGCTCCTGTTCTTCAGAGTCAATAAATTATGAAATGGTAAGTTAGGATTGGTCATTTTGAGAGGTGTCACTAAATTGTACAAAAGAACAGAAAGATTTTGTGATGTTAGAGTTTAAAAGTAAGGCTGAACCATTAATTTATTCTTCATTAGGTTTCTCTGCTTGAATCAATGTATATAGTCTTCATTTCCTGAAGACAGGAAAAAGTTGTAAGATAGGAAAAAAAAAGTTGCTGATTTTAAGTGGTATGTTTTTCAATTAGGATCTGACATAAGAAATTTTATAATCATATACCTAATAAAGATTAAGAAGGTCTTCGCTTCTATACTTTCTGAAGCTTAGTAAAAATTAATAACCGTTTGAGGGACTTACTCTGAAGTAAAGGTAAGAGCATCAAAAGATCATGAAAAGCAATTCTTCAAAGCTAGTTATATCAATTTAAGCTATTAAGACATCAGATTGCTTAAATGCTGTCACTGTTTCAAAGTTCTTGAATGCAAATTTCAAGATATCCAAGAGAGTTCTTGAAAAGGGACCAACCACAGCAGTTAACTAAATTTATTTAAGATGCACAGTGAACTGGAAGATAAGTTTTATTCATACTATGCTGGATTTTTAAAAAACAAAACAAAAAACATCTATACATCTCTAGGACATGCTTCACTTCTTAACAATGAAAACCAACTCTTGATAGATATATGTGATATCCTGCCCACAGGCGGCTGCCTAGGCCCCCTTCCGTGAGAAAGTCTGATGGTCTCAAACCCTCCATGGAGCATTCCAAAACCAGTCCTGCATTAGAAGCTTGGGCCCATGAGTGTGCACTCACTACATAGTGCTTACCTTTAGAGAACAAGGTGGGTGACACAAACTGATCAAGTTCTCACACCCCACACCTCCAAGAACACTGAAAAAGATCTGCAGATCTTTCTTGGTGCAGGAGGAACCTCTTTTTAATCTTCTTGTGGTGGAAGTTTAAGATTTTCCTGAAGGAGGAGAGAAGAGTATAAGATTATACTGAGATAATACCATTTGGTTCGAGTTTATCTATCCATATTACAAAAAGTAGGTTCTGAAGAAAATAAATTAGATAAAATAATGAGTGTTCCAAAAGTCACATTCTCTTCTTTCAAAAAAATATTTTCCTTAAATAATACTGTATGCTTCAAATATGACTTCTTAAACTAAAAAACCTAATGTGACTAATTAGTTCAACTTCTAACCCAGCACTGAACTATCAGTTGGCAAGTTGAGAAAAATATGGAAAAATTTTGGAGTTGTCAAATTGTCACAGTTGTAAATTCCACTTTAAAAAATTAGTAAAGCTAACTCATTAAAAAGCAATAAATCAAACAGAGCTAGAAGAAATTTTGTTCCATCTCTACACCTCTGTATTTCTGAATAATAACATATGCATTTCTTGACAACAGAAAAGTAGCCGTTTGAGTTGTGTTAAATGTCACAGAATCATATATGAAGTAACCCACTAGAACGTAAGCTCCCAGAGAAAATGTATTTTTTAAAAAAATAATTCTCGCCCAGCTAGTGTAGCTCAGTGGATTGAGTGCGGGCTGGGAACCAAAGGGTCCAGGTTCGATTCCCAGTTGGGGCACATGCCTGGGCTGTGGGACAGGACCCCAGTGAGGGCCATGTGAGAGGCAACCACACACTGCTTTCTCCCTCTCTTTCTCCCTCCCTTCTCCTCTTTCTAAAAAAATAAATAAATAAAATCTTTAAATAAAAAATCGTTCTCTATAGAGTCTCTACTTCCTGACACATAATAAACACTAAAAATAATGTGTTAGGATATTAACTGATTAGTCAATATTCTCAAGGTTGAAACTTGTATAAAATGATTAAAAGTCAATATATGTTCTTAGGAGTTTGAAAATATTATATAAAAATATTATCAACATTTAATCACATATTAGATAACTTACGGATATAATTTTTAAAAAAATCACAAAATTTTCATGAGAAAATGCTATAAATATATTACAACCCAAACTTCAGAAAAGGAAAAGAATACTTCCAGATTAGGAAATCACACACTGCACCTTAAAAATATATTACTAAATATCAAAGATAAAAATAAGAATATTAAGATAAATAATATGTAACATGCCTTAATATTTTAGTATTAATTATTTTTCATCTTTTGAAAAGTTGTCCTACATAAACCAAGTGATAATACAGTTACTTATATTTATAATTCTGCCTAAATGAAGTAAATCATTACCATACTATTAAACTGAAATAAAAAAACTACAATCAGAAGATAGTATGTTATCAGTATGATTTTCACATTTAAGTAAACATATGCATTTTTTAAATCTTAAATAAACAAAATTTAACAAGAAATGCTGAATGTTATTCACTTGCTTTTCTGTAACTTATAGACTATTACTAAAAACAGAGATTGATTTCCTTCAATTGTTCTCTCAACTCTTTCCAAATTTGATAAATAAAGGAGAAAAAGAAGAAATGCTGAAATCAATAACAGGTAAATCAAAAATACTGATAAAGGACTGAGTATGTACATGTATATATTTAATTCAAAATGTAAGGCCACTAGGACCAGAACTGTTACAAAGCACTTGATTCCATTTGACCTCAAATTCCACAAAGCAGAATCAGTCCTCAAAAAATAAATAAATAAATAAATAAATAAATAAATAACCTGGACACTGCATATGGAGCATTTCATTTCAGAGTATAGACAAATATGTAATATGAAGGTAAAAGCACAATAAGAAAAAAAGTAGTAAGTTTAGAATTTTGATTTAGCCCATATTATTAAAATAATGTTTTAGCTGAGACATTATACCTTGATTATAGTGGTAAAAAGCTCTCCACATTTCACCAATAATTCAGTTTAATATCTTGTATCAGGGAATCAGACTTAAAATGTGAAAAAACAAAGAGATTTTGAAATAAAACTTTAGAAGCTCGCTTAATTTAAAACAATTTCCTTATGTGGGACATCTTGCATGCCTCTGAAACTAACTTTGGGGGTAAGGAATAAAAATAGTTCCAAAGAACTAAGCACAACAGTATGCCAAAAGGAGATTAAAAGGGGCAAAGAAAAACACAAAATTGGAAATTTTGCTGAAAGTAATAGATTCCACTAGCTGGTCGAATTTCCCAGGCCCGGAGGATGAAAAGCAGTAACAAACTCCCCAGACAGAGGCACTGACGAGGAACTCCTTTAACATCCTTATTCACACTGGTGGATAATGGGTCTTTTGCCTCATTTCCACTAGCAAGAGGGATGAAGTCTAAGTTTACCACATTCAGGGATTTAGAGTCAATTTTTAATTTTACTTACTAGTACAGATTATAAGATATACTAATAACGAATTTAAGTTCCTTACAAAGCTGCCTTAAGCTGCCCATTTTCTCTCTTTCATGCTGCCAAATGTTTCTCATACTGCCTGTATTGAAGGACTGTTTTTATGTCCTCTATGGACCCATTCCTCATCCTACATAGAACTCTCTTGGTAGTTTTATAATAACCAGACTAGTCTCTCCCTCAGTGAGATAAGACAGGTGATGTGCTTGGATGGCAGAGAATTATCACTTTGCTGTAACAATATAAAAGTTTGTAAACAAGTATGTGCTGAAACTGACTCAGCATTTAGTCAGGGACTGACATAACCAGCACTAGTCTGCTGCCCATACTCAAACTCTATGAACTGCTGATCTAGGTTACAAGTACGGGGTCTTATAATACTGTTCTGCACACTGTGTTGCCGAATCCAATTTCCAGTTTTAATTCATTTGTGCCTTTAGAAATTCTTGACTAATAAATTATCAATGACTTGTTCTAGTATATTCCTTTCATCAGTTCTTTCTGCAGCACAGTACAATAGAACTTTCTGCAATGGTAGCAATGTTCAGAGCAGACTCTGTCCAAACAGTGAGTATTGGCCATGTATGGCTTTTGAGTACTTGAAATGTGGCTAGTGTGACTGGACAAAATTTTCTTTAACAGGGGGGAAAAACAATTTAATATGTATGTAGAGGAGAATCATAACATGATGCTCAGATCATAAAATGAGGTTCAAGGAGATGACTGAAGCAGGCAGCTTTCTATACTTTTGAGACTAAGAAACAATAAATTTGTAAGAAATTGACAGGATAAATATAGTTACTGCTCATTAGAAAGGAATCTTAGCAAGGTTTGGGTATTTGTTAGTGAGGAATCCAAAGAGTTTGGACTTGGGTAGTAAATTAGTAAAGGCATTAATAAAGCTTATTTACACAAGCTTTCCACTTAGGATTTTTTTTAACTTTTGTAATATGGTTGTCTGCCATCTCTCTGAGGAACTAACTTTGAAATCTTACTTAATTTAAATTAAAATTGCCACATCCAGCTTGTGCCACCATATTGAACATGCAGTGCTGGAGTACTGCATTATTTTTACTTGATTTTAAAAAAAATTAAAAAAAAAAGATTTTATTTATTTATTTTTAGACAGAGAGGAAGTGGAGGAGAAAGACAGGGAGAGAAATATCAATGTGTAGTTGCCTCTTGCACACCCCCAATTGGGGACCCGGCCTGCAACCCAAGCATGCACCCTGACTGGGAATTAAACCGGCAACCCTTTGATTCGCAGGCTGGTACTCAATCCACTGAGCCACATCAGCTAGGGCTACCAGATCTTTTAAGTATATTTTTAAAAAAATCACCCATTTCCTTTAACATTAACACAAATATTTTAATTATGAATGTCATTTTCCATATGTACATATAGGCATTTACACGCTTGTAGTCATAGTATATAAACTTACCAATTCATTTTCACTTACACTTAATATTTCTCCATATATTTATAACTGCACTGTTCAATACTAAGGCCACTAGCCCCATGTGAGTATTTAAATTTAAATAATGTTAAATAAATAAAAAATTCAGTTCTGTGTCCTAGCCATATTTCAAGTTCTCAGTAGCCACCTGTGGCTAATAGCTCATCATTGGACAATGCAAATAGAATATTTCCATCAACACCGAAAGTTCTATTGGACAGTTGTTCTCGAGTCTTTGAAAATAATCATTTAAGAGGATATAATACTTTACATTAATGTTCTAGATTAGTCTCTAAATTGGGTGTTTTTCTACATATGAGATTTATAATTAGCATAGTATTTCCCAAACTCCTACAAGTTAAATATATGAACATTATTGTATCTCTCATCATATATTCCTCCCAAGTTTGGTATCACTGCTTATCTTGACAATATTAGATTTCTCTCTACAAAGTTTGACTCCTTTAAAACAATAAAAAACTTTGTCAAAGTAATTTTATTTGTAATTTATAATAACTGCATGAGTGTTTTCCCTCATATTTTTATTATTCATATTTATTTTCAAATCTTAATGTCCTATTTTTCTCATTTGTATAATAGGATCTTGATTCTAAGTTTGCATATTCTACAATGATACAAATGATAGTAGTTATACCCACTATCATTTTCCTTGCAACTTTTGATGCAGATATTTTCCACAACTTTCTGTAATCCATTTAATTGTAATATTTTCATCCCCCATGTGAGTATTTAAATTTAAATGATGTTAAATAAAATAAAAAATTCAGTTCTGTGTCCTAGCCATATTTCAAGTTCTCAGTAGCCACATCCTTACCTTGGTGAGTCCTAGTAATGCTTCAAATATGAGATGCGAAAGTATTTTCTATGCTACTTTTCTTTTTAATTCCTATGGCTGTACAAAGAAGAATAAAAACATTTATTGTCTAATCAGTCTTGCAATTATACCACTGAATGCTACTACCTAATACCACTGAATATCCTATAAGTGACCTCTCCTTTAGGAAAGAACATTTTATCGCATATATTAAGATGTTGTGTACAGATGGGACCAATTTTGGATTCCTCATAATGCTCCAGTAATCCATTTTTATGAGATGGAGGAAAAGTTTACTTTTCAGAACTCCCCTTATGAAGGCAACTGTATTAATTCAGGAACATGTGTAAGTAAAAGAAGAGTACAGATATGGACAGTAATGGTGTACTCAAAGAGTAAGAAGAAAATGTGCTGGTTTTGTCACCCAATCAGAGTTTTTAAACTCATAAAATACTAAATAAGTGTTTGAAACTAGTAAAGGGGCTGATTTCACATCTGTATTTCACACTAGCAGAAATCAGGGTGGAATGCAAGCAGAGGCAAAAAACATAAGGTCATGAGTCGGGCACAGGAATTTGCATAAGTCACAGGATGAAGGGCCTTTCTCTTGACTCTCAATGACCTAGAAGTCAGGGGTTCAACGAAAATTTATATATTTAAATCTCCAAAGGACAGAATGTTCCCTTCTAGTATCTGGGTTACACACCTATTTCTGTACCACTACCACTGTTTTAGACACAGTGCTTAAAATGTTTTGGATATATAGTAGGGTGAGACTTCCCATCATTAAAAAATTCCTATAAAGTAAATTGCTAGAAAATTTGAAAGTTAGAAATAAACCCAGAAATCCATAAATTTCTTATAGTCAAATAATTTGTCAATATTCTAATGATTCAGAAACAGAAACAGTTTCTCTCCATTTATTTGAATCTTAAAAAATGTCTTCCACCATGTTAACACTTTTTTTTCCTAAAGGTCTAACATCTTCCACAAATTTATTGCTAACTATTATACTTGGTTTGTTACAATTCTGAGTGGGTTCTTTTCCCATTATGTTTTTTTCCTAGCTGGTATAAAGATATAGTACACACAACACATTATTATTAAATTCTTGTTGTTTATAAATGGTTTTAAAATGCCATTGATTTTCTTAATCCTGTCATCTAAAAATAAAATATCTTGCTTTCATTTCTTCATCTTCAGGTTTTGTTCATTAACAGTACTAAATAAAAATGAAATAAGTGCTGATTGTCGAATAAACTAGTAGCTTCAGTGGTACATATAGTATATAATAGAATACTGTTCAGCCATAAAAAGGATGAAATATTGCCACTTGCAACAACATGGATGGATCTTGAAAGATGGATCTTTCATTTATTATGCTAAATGAAATGACAGAGAAAATTTCACTCATTTGTGGGATATAAAACAAAAAGGAACAAACACACACACACATACACACACAAAAACTCCAAACTAACAGATACAGACAACAGAATGGCGGGTACCAGATGGAAAGGGGTGGTGGGAGGAGGACAAAGAGGGTAAAGGGGGTCAAATATATGGTGGCAGAAGGAGACTATGCTTCAAGTGGTGAGCACACAATAGAGTACACACATGTCATATTATGAAGTTGTACACATGAAATGTAATGTTATTAACCAATGTTATCCCAATAAATATAATTAAAAATGATTGTTTCATCTCTGAATTTAAATTTATGATTCTAGCAATATAAAATCATCCCCAGCTAAATGCTATTAACTCTCCTAGGTGATGCTGTTTAGCTGCTGACCTAAGAAAGAATCCTATTTTCCTGAAGCTCAACTCATCACCAATGTCTCATCACAAGGCAGAACATTTGACCAAGCAGAACTGGGAAAAGGTGCTCAATTCCTTTATGATCAACATTTTATATATGTTGACTATATAAAGCTATTCTAATACTGAAAATGTTCATAAATATCATATAAGAAATATATTTTAACCCTGGCTGGTAGCAGCTCAGTGGATTGAGCACAGGCTGGGAACCAAAGGGTCGCCAGTTCGATTCCCAGTCAGGGCACACGCCTGGGTTGCAGGCCAGGTCCCCAGTGAGGGCCATGTGAGAGGCAACCATACATTGCTGTTTCTCTCCCTCTCTGTTTCCCTCCCTTCCCCTCTCTCTAAAAATAAATAAAATCTTAAAAAAAAAGAAAAGTATATTTTATAAAAACCCTACAATTACATGTATACTTAAATGCTGTCTCCTCATATGCAAAATCACTCTTGGATACTAACCTAGGTATTTAAGAGATACTAAAAGTGCCAGGTTTCTGTCTAGGATGAACTACTTCAGGGAAATCAAAAAGCCACAGTTTATGAAAAAAGTTTCTTCTTTATAGAAGAATTCCTACTAATAGAGGTGGAAAGGGTGGCTGATTCATCTTTCAAACCCTAATGAGAGAGAACAATTTGCAATGAATTAAACCATGAACGGTTAATGGAAAACTCTCAGTGGAGAGACTGTCAACCCTCCTTCTACACCAAAATCAAAGCTTAACTTAAATTTACTAAGTATTTTAAGCTAACTTCTAATTTACAGGAAATTTAGAGGTTAGAGAACTAAGTTAAGTAGGCAAGCCAAAAGAAGAATCCAGAATGGGAAAAATTCTATGGGACAGCTTACCCAGGAAGAACATGAAAAAGGTAATAAAGAGGGGCAGGGATGTGAGGAGAAGAAAGGTAGAATGGTAGAGAAGAATAAAGGGCATTTTAATTACAGAACACTCCTAATAACCAAGTGCTGTGTGACTCTTGCTTGGGTTCTGAATGAACAACCCAAATGTTAAAATGAGAGTTTTTCAATCCAAAGCAGGACAAGCTGAATAGAGAGATAATATCAGGTAACAAAGAATTATTGTTTATTTTGTTTGATGCGACAAGGTATGGCTATATAAAAAATGCCTTTGTAAAAAAGATGCATACTAAAGAAGGTAAGAGTTAAAATAGGAGTTCTCGGATCTGTTTTAAAATACTTGAGAAAAAAGAAGAAAGTAGATGAAGCAAAAGTAGATGAGGAAAACTTTTGCTAATTGTTAAATTTGGGCCATAGATATAGGGGATTTATTATATAACTCTTTTTTGTGTATGTTTTGAACTTTTTGACAATAATTTTTTAAAAATCAGGCCACTGGCCCTGGCTGGTGTAGCTCCATGGATTGAGCGCGGGCTGGGAACCAAAGGGTCCCGGTTTGATTCCCAGTCAGGGCACATGCCTGGGTTGCGGGCCAGGTCCCCAGTGGGGGCCATGTGAGGAGCAACCGTACATTGCTGTTTCTCTCCCTCTCTGTCTCCCTCCCTTCCCCTCTTTCTAATAATAAATAAATAAAATCTTAAAAAAAAAATCAGGCCACTGAACATGATCTATGAATCCAAATAAGTTCTAGTGTAAGTAAAAGCAGAACTTCACCTACCACCCTGCTACGAATCCAACATTCACCACCTACACAAAAGATACAAAAGATATGACAGATAGCCCTGTGATTGCCACACGTGACCACATTCTAAATGATTCATTTAAAAATTAAATTTGTCTTTCACATATTGTTATTCTGTATATGTGTATTTGTATAGAAAAAAATGTGTACATCTTAATCCAACAGTAATTTAGGAAACAAAACTTCATAAAAAATAATTCATACCCCCAAATAAACTAGCAAATAAAAGGTATGGCAATTTGTAGAGCACACTGAACCAATGCAAAGTAAATTATTTTGAGATCTTCTTACCTCCTTCACATCTCAATAAATTCAAGCTGCCACCTGATTTTAATGGTACATATTATCTGGGTCTGCATTTTCAAAATTCAAATGACTCTTCTTTAACCAACTGATATCCCCTTCTCTGAATAAAACTGATTGTTTGGTTTCAACTAAGAAATAGGAGGTAGTATGCTACAGCCTTACTGTGCTAAGCATAAAACAGTACAATATTCTATACTCAGTAGGCACTCGGGTTTTCAAATGAATGACAGATAAAAGTTTAACATTAACAGATATATTTGTATTTATATGCTCCTCTTAAAAATTTAAATGAATTTCTAATAGCTAAAGTACATGGCAGAAATACATTTAAATCCATAACACTTCCCTATGCCTCTTGCATATTCCATCACTTATACTTCCACCAAAGAGAAATCAACACTTATACCTCCCCTTACAAAAATTATTTTCTGGCATAAATCCTAGAAAAAAGTTTCCTTTATGGTAATTTTATTTTCTTATAAATTTCAGTCTTCCTTCATATGGTTGCATGTTAGTATTTCCTCCAGATAATTTATGAGTTTAAATATTATCTATGTCCAAAAATTGTTTGTATTCAATGCCATTTTAACATTTAAAATGTAGTAGCTCACAATATAGGTGTTCTTGAATCTTCTAGTAAGTCTACAAAAGGCATCTTTAATTTTTGTGAAAAATTATTCTAATTATGACTATAGTTGCACTTAATTGTTCAACAGACAGACCAACTAACTTCTTATGGTTAGATATATATAGCATTTTCCACCCAATGTTCACTTGACTTAAAACTTATCAGAACTGAGTTGGATACCATAGTGGTGCTTCAATTAGCAGCTCCCACTGTGCCTCTCTCTAGTAAATATTTTAAATTGATTTTGAGAGAGAGAGAGAGGAAGGAGGAGGGGTGAAAGAGAGAGAGAATATATACATAAATTATGCTTGTTTTATTTTTTCCCTTAAAAGGCTATAGTCTACTTTTTAATAAATTGTAAATTAGGAACTCATGACACTATCTGCAGAACTAGAAATGGCTGAATAGTGTTGCAAACAAAAGAGTTGCTAAGACTTCTGCAGTTATTTAAAGACGGTTTATAAAAATTAGTCCAAAGTATGAAACAGTAACTTGGTACCTGTTGAAAATGTTTATTAAAAATTTTTAATCTTGTAACAATGACATCAGTTTGAAATGAGACAGACTAAAGGAATTTTCATTTCCTTTGGAAGTAAAATAATGGTATATAATTTATATGGGAATATCTGAGAAGTCCTGAATAGTATATATAAAAATCAATAATGTATTTTCACTTGAAGGCATCTTATAAAATACTTTCTAAAATAGAATTATTTACTTAATATATTTGAACATTAAAAAACTTAATGACTTCTTAGCTTTTTGTTTCAATTTGGAGCAATAGTTTAGGATAAATATATATGTGTGTGTACACACAAGCACACATATACACACATATGTAATGAGGAGACATGTTTAGATGGCCTTGTAATTTCAGTAGATTCATGTATCTTTGATCGCTCCATTTATTAGTGGCAGGGCAGAAACTAGATCTCAGATTTCTGCTTCATGTCTAAGTGTTATTTCCATGGTTCTAGTCTTTGTAAGGTCTAAGTAGAATAATAGCATAATTCTTTTAGGCTACCATGACACTAGACACTATTATTAGTAAGTTACAATAGAAGACGTAGTTCTCTGTTACAAACAAAAATAAAGACACTAGATTATAAAATACCTAATTTAGATTTAAGTCAAGTATTTCATCTGAAAACAATTAATTAAAGTAGCACTTATAATAATTAAATTAATACACAGATACATAAATTCTCTCTCCACATAAACCATAGGATTATAGTTTAAAGAAAATGTGAAATATAATTTCACCTTGAAATTGTTCTTCAACAAGAATTACTTAGTAAAAATTATTTAATTCTTAAAACATTTGGTTAGGATACCAATACTAAAAGATATAATAAAAGCATAAATAAAAATATTTACAGATTTAAAAATATTTACAAAAACTATATATAGAAGTAGATAATGTAATAAATGACAATCTTGAGATAGAAAACAATGTGTTTCCTAATATGGTAAGTAAAATAACAAAGGTGCTATCTATAATTAAGTTTACAAATATAACATACATACTATAGAAAGGAATCCTTTGTTGAGGTTTCTGCAAGGAAAAGAACATTTAATATTGACATAGACATTTTTCCCAGACTTATTTGGTTTGGGTTTATGTTCCATGGAGTAAATAAGAGATCTCTGCAATTTCCTTTTTTTTTTAAAGATTTTATTTATTTATTTTTAGAGAGGGGAAGGGAGGAAGAGAGGGACAGAAACATCAATGTGTTTGTCTCTCGCGTGCCCCCTACTGGGGACCTTGCCTGCAACCCAGGCATGTGCCCTAGACTAGGAATCTAACCACTGACCCTTTGTTTTGCAGGCTGGCACTCAATCCACTGAGCTGCACCAGCCAGGGTGCTACTTCCTTTCTTAAACAAGAAGTATCAGTTCCATGAATGCCTGGGACAGACTGAATCTTGGGTTAAATGATGACATAATCTTGGTCCTGGAGATGCAGTCTATGGAGGCCTTTGAGTAACTGCTATATTGCTGCTTAAGGAAGTCCCAAAGCTTGGGTGAGAATATCAGTGACATTTTGTTTAGCAGTAATAAAGGTAATAGCTCTATATCGTATTTTATATACATACACATATATATTTGGAACAGCAGTCTGCAATCATTTCAGTTGGTCCAACTTTGTGAATTAGATGGAACATTTTGACATGAGGGAATTATTATGATTGTTACTGTTAACTACAACAATACACAGAGACCTTTCTAAAATCACTTTATGTGTGCTAGATACTGTTCTAAGCATGCATCAAATAATTTACTTTTCTATAAGGTATGTACTCTTATAATCCCCATTTTAAAGATGAGGAAACTGAAGCACAGAGGAGTTACACAGCTTTCCTAAAATTGCAAAGCTTTTAAGTGTCAGAGTTAATACTCAAACACAACCAGTCTGATATTGCAGCCCAACTTCTTAACCACAACTCAGAAATTTTAATTTAACACTGCTATATATAATTTTATTAAATGATCTGTATAATGCATAATATACATGATAGGCATTATGAGTTTGTTATGCTTATATTCACATTCCTTGGTACCTCAGAAACTTGAAGACCTTTCTATAGCAGATTCTTGTTTTAAATAAGCTATGAAACAAAATTATTTCAGTTTCTTCTAGTTTCTAAGTAATCCATTCTCAAAGGATTTTGTCCAATTTTTATGTCAAAATAAATCATCTCATTTCATGAGGAAAGTAAACTGATTAAAAAATTAACAATTCTCAAGATATCCTTAAGAAAGAACTTCTCTGTTACAATATCACATGCCACTCTGTTATAATTACTTATTTAATATATCTTCCTTTACAGACTCTAGCTATCACATTAGTCTTCTTTGTGACTGTGCCCCAATGCCTAGTGAACCCTGGAAGGCAATCCATTTTATCTTCTGCATTTAAAAGCTTTTTCCTTACACTGAACTTAAAACATTCTTTTACTTCCCACAACAATAACTCATTAAAATTTTCCTTTCTCAAACTTGCAATCCCATACAAGTATTAATTACCAATTATTCTGACAGAAGCCATTACATTGCAACATACACTAACCCAATCAGATGTTGTATTGTTTGCTATGCTGAGAAGTTTTATAGTTAAAAACTGATGACTATTGGTAAACCTTAGTTTGCTTAGAAATGAGTTATTTTTCATTCCTTTTAGTAAAAGAAATGCTATGTATTACTTTTCTATCTGTGCTATTTACATATTTATGTGTTTTAAATATCTTTAAGTGGCTAAATGCCCAATTCTCCACCTGACATCACGGACCAATGAAAGCTAACAGAACAGAACCAAAAATAGCTGTCATAGAAACAATGTCATGGGCATTGCAACCCTTCTGGGAGATATGGGAAGGACATCTTTATCTTTCTCCCAGCCCTGAAAAGTGTAAATGCCTAGGTATTTGAGCTTAGATCTTCAAATCAGAACACTTCAAAGTGAGGTTGGCAACCTCTTTTTGAGTATAGTCAGAAAATAAACTTAGAAGTCTCTGTAGAAAGTAAATTCAAAATAATTTTGAAGTAAAAGTTAACAATGTACTTAATTTGGATTTTTGCCATTTGAAAAAGATTCAATTTATTTAATATTTAAATAGTTTACATATTTTAGTAGTAAATTAGGGAAAGGTCATTCTTATTACAGACAAGCTTTTCTGATTTTAGTTTCATACTAGATTGTATACTTTGATTCAGTTTGTTCAGATAATAAAGAAAAGCTAGTCTTCAACGAGAGTGTTGACAGATACAACATAAAAAACTAACTTCATTATTTTTCAAAGTTCACTGTGTTTCTCCCTGAGACAAGAATCTCTGTGTCCCACAGAAAAACTGTAAACCCTTAGGCATCCAAATGCTCTACCACTTTATTTTTAAAATGTTAAATATGTATGTATTAGAATAAATTTATTTATAAAACATACATTTTAAGCCCTGGCTGGGTAGCTCAGTTGGTTAGAGCATTGTCCTGACACGCCAAGGTTGTGGGTTTGATCTCCAATCAGGGCACATACAAGAAGCAACCAATGGATGAATAAGTGGAACAACAGGCTGATGCTTCTCTACTTCTTTCTACCTCCCACTCTCTCTCTCTAAAATCAATAAATGAAAAATTAAAAAAACATATATTTTACATTTTCTTTCAAAAGGATAAAAATTGATTAAGGAATTCATACTACCATTAAAAAATGTCTGCATGTAACAACTAAATGACTTAAAATGAGTGATAAAAAAATCCCTGTACTGGCTTGATACTAGAATGCAATATAGTTGCTAAGAAGAGGACGGACACTATTTTATGGTTAACATACATTAATTAACTTAAATTCAGTTGAAAAATTAGTGTTATCCTGAAATGTTAAAAAGGATCCTATAAGAATTCTCTTCTATAAGTGAAATTCTCACATCAAATAGAATGCTATTTTGACAAGGCTTTGTTGTAAGAAATCTAAGAAAACAGAATAGTAAAAAAAGTTTTATTTCTTCATAGTTAGAATTTAGTCTTTAAGCATGCCCTACTTAGAAGAGATTCATTTAATAGAATTATAAACTCTAAAAGTCCAAAAAAAAACCTGAGTTATCAATTCACTTTAAGAAATAAATGTGTGAGTTCTATGCTTTATTTACACACCCATCGTATTGCTTCTACACTCATACTAACTTATACCTTTCCATAGTATTGGTTCTAGTTGTAATTTTACATTTTTATATTGATAATTTTATCTACACTGTAAGTTTTGGAACAATTAGGAAATATATGGTTTTAATTAAAACATTTCACCCTCAGTGCCTAACTGAATGGATAGTAAACAGCAGACAATCTATAAAAATTTGAATTCCTAGATAGGTGGTTGAGGAACAGATGTTGCCATCTAGAATACTGAGTTCACTGCCAACGTTTCAATGCTTACAGGATAACAGATGCTATGCTAGGTACTAGTCACATATGTGATTCCTGATGTGTTTGTTATTAAGCTGTAGAAAACAGTTAACATAGTCATATTCAATGAGCATCATTTAGACATCTCTAACAGAGCAAGAAAAATTACTCAAACTATGTCATTCTTAAAAATTATAATTCTGACAACAGAATCACAATCTATTACTAATATTGGGTTGGCCAAAAAGCCCGTATAGTTTTTTCCATAAAATAGAAGTCAAATTTTTCATTTTTACCAATAACTTTATTGATTTGTATGTTGTATGTCGGTTATCTCCCAGATGTTATAATTCTGGTTATTCTCAGTTAATGTCTTGATTTTATCACTATCAACTTCAGCCGGTCTACCTGACTATGGAGCATCTTCCAGTGAGAAATTTCCAGCACAAAACTTCGCAAACAACTTTTAACATCTTCAGTAAGTCACAGTACCTTCTCCATATACTGCACAAATCTTTTTTTTGGTTGTTTCAGTTGCATTTTTATCTTTCTTGAAATAATAAAGCATACTGTGCCAAAATGTTGCTTATTTTCTTCCAACTTCAATATTAAAATGGCTGCAGAAAAATTCACCAATTTTGATGTTTTTTTAATGCATGCTGATATGACAGCCATCACAATACAATCTAACAAAATTGTTTTGAATGAAGTTAAAGACAACTGAAAGATACTAGCGCCATCTTACAGAAAAAAACAAATGAAATTTTTGGCCAACCCAATATTTGACTTTCATCATCCATTATCCAGTTATCACAAAGCTACTATGTCCCTGGAGGCATTCAAACAAGCTCTGATAAACAGTGATTTTAGATTTCAGTATTTATACTCTACTATTTCTACTACTGTCCAAAGTTAGAGATTCAGGGATCTGATAGGACACCAGTGTCTAAATAAAGGAATAAATCAGAAACAAAATACAATGAGAGTAAAAATATTAAGTTTAAGGTCACCTGAAGCATATACAAATGTAGCCAAATTTATTCTGTCACTACAAACATGTGTAAGGCAGAGGAGAGTTGTCTGATTTTACCACCAAAATCTGATGCTGTGCTATATAATGAATATCTATTCTACTTTATTTTGGGTATATAAATACTTAATCTTAAAAATTTAATATTTTCCACAGAGGTATAGTAGCAATAATACATTTTTAAAGAGCTAATATTAAACTAAGTGGTATTATTATATGATATACTTTCTGCCTCTAGCAATAATTTTATAATGGAAGTAAAAAACAAAACAGAAATCAACGGACTACTTTATTGCAAAATTTATGACATTCACTTTAAGTAAGATGCATCAATGCAACTAACAGATAAATTTAGTTTGATATAATTTTTTTAGAAATTAAACTTTACTAAAACAATATTTATAATATGTTATTTTGAAAGATAAATAACTATCGTAGAGCAACAATGAAGTACTTAAACTAGACATGAACTGTATAATTGATTTTTCACATTTTATTACTATTTTTTACCAATATCAAGCATGTAAAATCTCTTATCTATAAAACCATTCCTTGCATATATTACAAATGTGGGTCACAGATATGTAAATTAGAACATTTGGCCTTAATTATGTACTAAATTTTAAAAGTTCTAAAATCTTAATTCAAATATAATAAATTGGTATGTTTTACACACACACACACATACACACATAATTTAAGTGAAAACTCTTACCATTGATTTTCTTTTGATAGTTAGTCACTCCATTAGTTTTTCTTGATAGGGCCTTGCTATATGTCAAGCAGACAGTAGTCAAATCACAAAGTGATATTTGGATGCTCACTTCTTCAGATGAGAATTTTCGGCCAATTGCCAGTTGAGAATTTAAACTGAAACTAAATTACCCGAACTTTATTAAGTTGTTTCCACATCTACCAACTGACAATAAGCAATGGACTCTAAACGCAAAATAAAGCAAATGATTTTGATTTACCTCTTTTAAAGCAGTCACAAAATTATATTGAAGAAGAAATGATAGGATAAAATAAAACCATACAAAAACTCTCTAAAATTCTAGTATCTTCAGAGAATGGTTTTTTAAATCATTTTTTATTGTTATTCTATTACAGTTGTCCCAGTCTTTCCCCCTTTGCCCTCCTCCACCCACAGACATGGACAACGGTGTGGGAATTGACTGTGGGAATGGGAGGTGGGATGGGCAGCAGAGAACAGTTTTAAGTAAACTTTGATTGAAGCTTCCAAAAAAAGTTGACTTCATTATTCTGTAACCAAAATTAACACATGATAAAGATGGCATTTATTCAATTATATATCTATCAATTATAGAGTCACAAATTTAAATTGTCAAGTATTGACTTAAAACTAACAGTAATATTTGGATATACTTTGACAGTATCATCTATATTCATAAAATATGTATTGAATCGTCAACTACTAGTAGTAGCACATACTATCAGAGCTCAAGGTTACACTGAAGAGACATGCCCTGCCTCAAAGATTATTTTTTGTACTAAGAAAAAATTTATGATTATGAACTCATAATGCAAAAGCAGCTCAACTCCTTTTCTGCACCCATTTAGGCTCCTTCTCTTTTAATTATTATTTACAGCTAATCTTTGTAAAGCCTGTCAGTTATATATGACTTTTGGCCATTAGGCTTTATGACAGTTGAGATTTATAGTCTGCTTTGATGCTTCTAAAATACTATGAGTAGTAATTTTTCCCCAAATGTTAAGATATACCTTAGAGCCTCAATATAATTTCTTCCCAGCTATAAGTTTGTCCATTTCAATAATTATTTATCTTTGACAATTTAAACCTTTGGCAAATATACAACAGAGTAAAGCTAAAATGAAATCATGAAGGGGAAGGAAATCATGTCCTTATCTTCCTAAGTTATCATGTTTACCACTGATTAAAAACGGTTGTTCAGAATGTCAACTATAATAGCTCCAATATTAAGTATACACAAATATTTATATAAGACTCAAATTAAAATCCTAAACATAACACGTACCCCAAATTCTCATACACTCTGTGTGTCCATTCTCTTTCATACATACACAGGAATACTTGTGTACATACACATGTCTGAATTTGCATGTACTTCTATACTCTGAAAGACTTTACCATATCAATAACCTGATACCACAGTATTACATAAGAAAGAATATAAGATGAATAATCAACTTATGGTTAAATCAAAGGGAACTGATTTCAGAACAAAGCCTAGAGCTTAACAAAACTGCTACGTCTTTGAGTTAATCACACTGAGCCCAACAATGTGATGAAACAGGCTTATTCCATTCTCTCCAATAATTTGAACCCCAAATCCTCAATTTCAGTAACACCTAAAAACTACTTAGAGATTAACAGAGTTCTTTCCTGGGTACTATGAGATAAAAAGGAAAAGGTAAACTTTTCCCCAAAGAGTTTATAACCTAAAACAACATGCAGTGTAGGCGCAGGAGGACATCTTGTAAAGACATGACTGGTTGGATTTCCAAGAAAGGAACAAGGGCACTGGAGCAGCCTAGCCTGAATATACTGTATTTGACATATGTGGGGCTGATCTGGTAAGACTTTATATCAAGAAGCATTTTTAAAGTATTTATGTCTTCACTCTGGAAAAAGATCAAAGGATCAAAGATAAATCCCTTAGCCAAATGAAATTATTATAGAGGAGCATGAATGAATATATTAATACTTCTCAGTATAAGAGAAGTAATTGTAAATTTGTTCACGTTACTCATCCTAATGATTCCAATAATCATAACAGTAATTTTTTTAAAGATTTTATTTATTTATTTTTAGACAGAGGGAAAGGGAGGGAGAAAGAGAAGGAGAGAAACAGCAATGTGTGGTTGCCTCTCACATGGCCCTCACTGGGGACCTGGCCTGCAACCCAGGCATATGCCCCAACTGGGAATCGAACCGGGACCGCTTGGTTCCCAGCCCGCGCTCAATCCACTGAGCTACACCAGCCAGGCAGTAATTTAATTTTTAATACAAGGCATAATTCTGAAAAGTCACTATCAGATTAACAAAATAATAAATCAGAAAGCACAGAACGATTCTTTTAGTATGAACAGGATTATCTAAAATGCACCCACACAGCAAAACTAGTTTCACATTACAGCAACGATGAGCAGCAAATCACTTGCCAATGTGTTTATGTGTTTGTACATAACCTTATTAAATATACTCTATTAATCTACTTATAAGAGTTTTATAATGCAATACTATCCCTAATGTTATTAATGAAGAAACAGGTCCAGTAATAGGACTTTATTTACCCAAATTCACTCAGCAAGTCAGCAGCAAAATCAAGACCACTTAAGAACAAATGCTTCTCTAGCTATGCCTCAGAAAGAGGTATGATTTTATTGTAAATATTTCAACTTTGTAACCTCCATACTAACCTCAAACTTTCAGATCATCAGCCCCAGAAAATGCCAAGAACCAATTCATAAAGTAGGGAAAGAAATGTGAATGTTTAAGATAAACCTGATACCTCCCTCTTTATAAGCTTTAAGGCAGGCATTTGGTCTTACACCAAGCTCTTCTTACAGACTAAAAACGTGAGTTTGATGATTATATAAAATTTTATCAAAACTTTCTATAGAAAAGAAATGTCCTAGAATTTTCCATGGCATCAGATTTATTTTTCTTTCATTTCCTAGCATCCTATTTTATCCAGTTTTTCATAGGATTCTCTAGCAATTTAAGCATGCCACATGGATAGTATAAGAAATAAAAAGTTTTAGCTTGATTGCTTCAGGTGACATATAACCCAACACAACTATATATAAATGAGCAGCAAGAGAAACTCACATAATTTGTAAATAGGAAATACATAAGGAAATAGTTGAAACATTGCTTAGATTTAGTTGTAAGGATAAAAGTTGGTCCCTATTTCAATTTATACTTCATTGTCTATTCAGTCATAATTCATAAAATGATTCTAATAAAATGTAGTATACTTTTTACGTCTACTGGTCTCAAAAGTCAGAACACTCATTAGCAACACCTAAAATCACTCACCAAACCTCTTCTGAACAGGCAATGAAGGATACTAAACAAATTTGTTCTACACTACCACCACTACGACCATGACACATTCCCCCGACCCCCTACTGTCGGTCCATTTTATGAGCCAAAGGACATGAAATATTCATACCATTCATTATTAAAAATAGAATAAAATATTTATCATTTAATGCTCAATATTTATTTTATACTAGTAAAGCAAAAAATATGGTTAAGGAATTTTACTTATATTACATTTGGTCACAAAGTAATATCTCAATGTAATATACACGCTTATATACATATATAGTAAACACAGATATATAAATATGTATGTATGCATGCATTAAGACAAGGGCAGTTGTCTTAAAATCATGAGTTTATTAGAAATTGTAATAAGTTAACGTTTTCCCTAATGTGCTAAGTTTACGTGTGCTTACTTTTTCACCTAGAACTGTGAATGTCTTCCTAAAAGGAATATAGGGTATATTTAGGTATAGTTGTTGAGGTAGTCTGTCTAGAATTAACCATATTGATATACCAATATATAGTGTATATGAACTAGCCTATTCATTATCACTCACATTTGTCTCGGCAATCCTTTAGAAAGTGTTTCTTTTAATCAACCAAAGAAATACATCTTGTTCTTTTCATGCGTTTTTACAATGTTTATAAGAAAGTTATTTTGGGAACAAGTTATTTAATTTATCTCTGCCTTAGTTTCTCCATCTGAAAAATGAAGGTAACCACATCTTACCACATAGGCTTGCTATGAACATTAGGTAAGTTAATAGTTGTAAACTTCCTAGGACTGTGTACCAGGCACATATAGGCCTTCAAAAGTAGAATATCACAATCATGATCAGCATTACCACTATTATTAATATTACCACCATCACCAGCAACTTCATAAGCAAATCAAGTGACGCTTAATTAAAACACAGGGTCCTAGGCTACACTCCCAGTGAATGTAATTCAGTGTCATACCAAAGTGTTAAATACTGTATTAAACAGATGGGAATTAAATATGCTTGTCCCAGTACGACCCTATGAATGTAATACAAGAGACATAATACTTTAAAACAGAAAAGGCTACTGTTTTAAAAGTCCAATATTAGTCCAATATTTGCTTCCTTCTCCAACACACACACAACTCATCCCCAACGCCAATAGTTATTTTCCAATGACCCAACTACATACTGAAGAGTAGTTAGAAACTCATAAGACTAGAGGTCCTGGGTTCAACAAACAGTTAAAGAAGCTCATACACTTAATTCACTTTTTGGGGTAGAGAGTAGCAAGAAATTTTATAAAAAATTCATGTGAGTAAACCAATTATCAAATATTTGAACACTGCCTACATTTGTTATGCTTTGCTAAGGAGAAGCCCAGAAGCTCAAGATACAAAACTCTATTGTAATCTCACTGGGAAAAGTAACCGCTCACCATCTTCTAAGTACCACAGAAGTCTTGTTCCAGGTCAATGAGTAGTATGAAGCAGGAGCTCAGAGAAGGAATTTTAGTTATGGTTTACAGAAGAGACTTCAAAAAGAGAAAAAGATCTATGCTAGATCTTATAATAACTCACACTTTCATAGGTAAAGGGAAACTGCATTTCAGGTCAAAGATAATAGTGTAAGCAGAAACTTGGGGCACAATAAGCATTTCAGAATAGTATATATACTGCACAGCACATACTCTGCGACCTGGAAAGGATGATCATTGTCTCTCTCTCTCTGCTCAGAACTTAATTAGTGCTTCAGAAAGACTGTTTTGGTAATGGTATGCAGAATAGGGTATGTTATGACAGTCTACCCTGGCTTTGAAAATGGACAGGGACAAGAATCTGAAGGATTATTTTAATAAATTGGTTGTGAGGAGCAAAACAGATCACATGATACAAGTTTTAAGCCTGTTTCCTCCCACCCCTGGCAACTTTCTATTTTCCCTCTTAATTCAGGATGACGGAGATGGTAGACAGTAGAAGCTGTCAAAAGTGGGCTTGAGGGTGGTCTTAGAGATCTTAGAGTGGAGGATGAGGACTAAACCCGCAGTAGCAAAGGTACATAGCAATTTGAGCAAAGACCTGGAAGTGGGAAAGTACAAATACCTTCAGGTCAATCAGCTCTCCTTTGCTGGAGCCAAACAGCTCACAATTTTTTCTTCATGATATATCAAAAGGTCTTAAAGGCATTAATGAGGAAGCAAAAAAAAGTCTAAACAGTTTAACACCTGGAATGCCTCTAAATGATAGTAATCTAGAGTTTAAAGATTATGTTCTGTATATTTAGTAGGGCACACAAATGTATTTTAATACAGTGTACCATGTAAAATATTCACAAATTCAGTTTGTCCAACAGATAAACAATAAAGCTTTACTATATTCAGAACAAATAAACATATCAAGTACTTGTCAACAAGTCTCAATAACAAACAAAGCTCATGTATTTCCTTTGGAAGTAAGAATCTTTGCTTTGTTGGAGTGGGCTTACCTTTAAATTTCATATCATTATTCTTAAACATAAGAAAATTTTTAATCGCATCTTTGATTCTCATTCAAACCCTGCCTCCCCCCCACCTCCCCATCCCTTTGGCCTTTTTGGAAAGTTTTTAATAGGCAAGTTTTTGTAGAATTCCATTACATTATGTGTGAATCCTCTCAACCAAATAGTTCATATTACTGTGAGGCAGTTCCTTAAAGGCAGAAGCCATGCTGTTTTGTTTTTTCTCTCTGGTACCATCAAAACCTAATGGCACTAGATGTGTATTTAGTATACTTATTAAACAAATGATATCCTATAATCTGATCTGCAAATGGATCACATAAAAGCTAAGAACAATTACAAAATTTCATAATAATAAATATGTGATTTACTAGAGTGCCTATGAATATTATTTCAAATTACTGAAGCTCACTGCAATAGGGTATACAACTGCTGTAACACTAGTAAATGCAAAATGGCCTGGAGAAGTCTGTATTTTCTTTTAATTGTATACATGTGTAGAAAGGTTAACATTTACCTTTGCAATAAAACACAGCACTTACTCACTTACAAACTCTTTGGAAATAACTAATAAAGTATTTCCACACAATTTAGTCTTATTGGATGAATAAATATGTTTTTCACATTTTATTAAAAATATTTTTCTCATCTGAATTTGTATTTTTTCAGTCTTTAAAAATATTCCACTGTATTTTATTCATATGATCAAATTAATCAAAATATCTGGTCATGAACCATCTATTTCTGAATAAAGAGGTCTTTAAAAACTACTGTATTTTAAGGATAATTGACTCATTAATACTTATTTTTTTAAAGATTTTCTTTTTTTTATTTTTAGAAAGAGGGAAAGGGGAGGAGAAAGGGAGAGAAACATCAATGTATGGTTCCCTCTCATGCATCACTGACTGGGGACCTGGCCTACAATCCAGGCATGTGCCCTGACTGGGAATTGAACCAGTGACCCTTTGGTTTGCAGACCAGCACTCAATCCACTGAGCCACACCAGCCAGGGCCCATTAATCCTTATAGTATCAAGCTAAAATAGGCAAATGTAATTTCCAAATTCAGTGGGTCACTTATCTTAAAACATAAGTGATTGACCAAAAAATCCATTTAGTTTTTCCCATAAAATAAAGGACCTTTTTTGTTTCATTTTCACCAATAACTTGATTGATTTGGATATTTTGAGTATGTTGCTATCTCCTGCTATTGACTTCCAGTGGGTAGAGGCCAGGGGTGCTGCAAAACATCTTCCAATGCATAAGACAGCCCCCTCAGCAAATGCCAAAATTACATTTTGGTTTGCCAAAATGTCAATAGTACCAAATAACTCTGCAAACTGCTTTTGACACCTTCGATCAGTCACAGTACCTTCTCCATACACTGCACGAATCTTTTTTGCATTTCAATTGCAGTTTTACCTTTCTTGAAATGATAAAACATACCAATGTCAGCATACTATATACCAATATGTTATGTATTTTCTTCCATCTTCAACATTAAAATGACTGCACAAAATTTCCCCAATTTTCATAAGTTTTTAAAAAATGCATGCTGATATGGCAGCTGTCACAATACAATCTAACAAAATTGTTTCAAATGGCATTAAAGACAACTAAGTACTAGAGGCATCATAGGGGAAAAAAAAGTAATGGACTTTTTGGCCAACCCAATAAATATTAAAATACCTTGATTTAAGATCCATTATTTTTAATCCTCACTCACAAGCCTGGGAAATAGGTATAACTTACCCATTTTATAGCTGTGAACAGGCCTAAGATCCCATAGCTATTGAATGCACCAGTTATAATCCTCATCAGTATTTGTCTAGCTCCAAAATCTAAGCTTATGTTTCTTACAATAACTCTGGAACACCACCAAGTATCATGGCTTTAAAATAAAAAAAGGCTAGGGCAAAAGTGGGTGGGCTCTTGGGGCAGAAGGTAGGCACTAGCTGAAATAAAAGTAAGCATCATAAAGTCCCAATACTTTCCTCACTGAAGTGCTCTTCAAGCCTATAAGAAACTTCTTTCTCTTACTTTATTTGGATACCCTTTTCTGCATGCTGGTAGCCATACAAATTAATATCAAACTTTGAAAACAGAAGCACTATTTACAAAATCTCAAAACAACCATACCTACTGAGACCTGTAAGGACAAATGGCTCTATGATATACTTCAGTAGCCCCTGAAGACATTGTGTTAACAAATATTTATCAACAAAGATCACTAAAATATATAACACTTTCTAAGATATTTTACAATAAGAATGGCTGAGATGAAATGTTTTAGCAATCAAAGAAGGTAAACACTGTTCACCTGGAAAATTTACTAACTGAATGTACAATAATACTAAATTAATAAATTATTAATTTCTTTCAAGAAACATACATGCTATCATTTTATACGTTTAAAAAGATTTAATTTATTTATTTTTAGGGATAAGGGAACAGAGGGAGAAGGTGAGGGAGAGAAACGTCCATATGCGGTTGGTTGCCTCTTATACCCACGCCCCCAACCAGGGACCTGGCCAGAAACCTAGGCACGTGACCTCATCGAGAGTCAAACCAGAGACCTTTTGGTTTGTGGGACAGTGCCCAACCCACTGAGCCACAACAGTCAGGGCTACTTTAGATTTTCAAAACAGGACACAATTGTGTGAAATCAAGTATTCTAAATTCAGCAAAAAAAAAAAAAAAAAAAAAAAAGTAAAAATTCCAAAAGGTATAAAGTTCTTAATTTTCAGAAAAGAAAAACTGTATTAACATAAGCTGCCAGTAAACTGCACTCCTTTATTTTTATTCTTTTCTTTTTTATTGAATTTATTAGGGTGACACTGGTTAAAGTTATATATGTTTCAGGTTACGATTCTATAATATATCATCTGTACATTGTATTGTGTGTTCACCACCCCAAGTCAAGTCTCCTTCCTAAACTACACCCCTTTAAAAAAGTATTTCAAAAGAATTTTACAACCTACAATACTTCAGAAGTGAAGGTGAAATTTTTGTTGTTCCAATTCACTCCTCGTAACACAACTTCTCATTTTACTTGAAGAAAACTGCTGTATTATTTACTATGACAAGGTAGAACAAGTTTATATTTAAAATTTTTGCAGGGTGGTTAAGAATTTTAAGACTCTCCATACCAAGTTGCGTGCAGGTTGAATCTTTAAGAAATGCTACACTTTCTGCATCAAAACACAATTTCTCTAGCATTTAAACAAGATTTCACACAATAATTAGCACTACAGTGAATAATTTAACATGTGTGACCCTTTATATAGCAGCAATTCTAAAACATTGCAGCCAAGAGCATAGTTATTTATTTGCTGTTACTTTGCTTGTTTCAGGGGAAAAAGACACAAAAAGATCAGTTATGTACAAAGAAGTAACATAATATTGTGGAAAAATAAGTAAAGAAAGTTTAGCTGAAAGGGAACCAAATAATGAAAAGTTAGAGCATGGTTGAACAGAGAACTAAGCTGGCAACTGAGAAGCATAAACCATTTCGGCCTAGATTTGTTTGTAATGACTGTGTGACCCAGATACTAAAATATCTGGCTAATATTTAGAAATTTGAAAGCTGAAAGAAATGAAATCTATGGCCAGCTGTTTAAATATTTTAGTCAAAATGATAAGTACTTAAAATATGTAATTAGTATTTTCTATACAAAGAGTTTTAAAACTTTAAAATAAGTATATATCTTTGCTTTGTAAATAACCCCATAAATTAATTTTACTTCACCTTTATAATCAGATAGTAAGGATGACACTATCTACTACAGAGATTTGGGTACACAAATCCTTTAGAGAGGATGAAAAGATATACATTATTTAAAAGTAAAGCTTATTTAAGGAACTGTATTTTCCTAAAGAAACTTAGTTCTATTCATGGCCCATATAGTTTATTCTACAGAGAAGTGTCTATTAAGTGACAAGAGAATTTTTGGACAAAAAAATCTTCAATTCAGAAGCTATATGCCCTGGCTGCTGTAGCTCAGTGGACTGAGCGCAGGCTGCAAACCAAAGGGTCGCCGGTTCGATTCCCAGTCAGGGCACATGCCCGGGTTGCAGGCTGGGTCCCCAGTGGGGGGCATGTTAGAGGCAACCACACATTGATGTTTCTCTCTCTCTCTTTCTCCCTCCCTTCCCTTCTGTCTAAAAATAAAGAAATAAAATCTTTAAAAAAAAAAAGCAAGCTATAAAACGTTTTGCTAAGTGTGCTAGAACACAGAAGACAGAGTAGATTCACCAGGGACTCACCTTATACTTTCTGGGCTTGAAAGAGGAAGGTGGTGTTTCATTCAAGTAAAAATTTCAGATAATATGTACTTTTCATGCAACTGCAAGTGGACGATGTTGAGTACCTATCCAATGCTTCCTCTTTGATAATGACCCATGATTTGATTTTTATCCAAGCCTCTCCTAGAATTCAATGTGCCTTGAAAGGGAAGTTCACTGACCTGACTGACTCTGAGGTAGACCACAATTACTCTAACCTATTGTAAACCCATTTCTCCTTGCCAATGATTAGTTGAGGAATTTTCGAATTAGACAAATTTAGGCCACTGAGAGGCAAACTGGGGTGGGAGTGAAGAGAAACTGCTTAAGAGAAAAATAAAGCTGTATTGTTTATAAGAAAGCTAAGAGAATTTATTTCTCTTTTCTTTGGATCTGAAGGTGAGAAAATAGCCTAATTCCAATCAGCAGGCATCTGTAACTATGGTAATGAGAGAACTGCAATGCTGAGTATAAAAGACGAGAATAGAAATGCAACCTGAGCCATTCAAAATATCATTGAGCCACTGACTTACCTAACCTTAATGTATGTCTAACTTTCGGGTACTTCCTTATGTGAGCCAATTAATACTTTTTAAATTTAAATTAGACTAATTTGAAAACTAATTAGTTATTAGGAAATTAATAAGTGCAAAACTCTAAATATATTTAGAAAATTATAAAATCTATTTTACCCATTCTTGGCTTTTACAGAGAAGTGCTATATTACACTTCTATATTTTTTTAGTTGCCTACAATGATTGTGCATTATATGTGTTATTGGGGAGTATTTAAAATGTCAGAGTAGGCCCTGGCTGGGTACAGGTAGCTCAGTTGGTTAGAACTCTGTCCCGATACAACAAGGTTGTGGGTCCAATCGCCAGTCAGGGCACATAAAAAAATCAACCAATGAATGCATAAATAAGTAGAACAACAAATCAATGTTTCTTTCTTTCTGTCTCTAAAATCATTAAGTAAAATTTAAACTGAATAAACAAGGAAAATGGGAACAGACTCATAGATGGAGAGTGGAATGACAGCTAGGGGACGAGGTGAGGGGGTGGAGGGATAGAACAAAAAGGAAAAAGGACTCATGGACATGGACAACAGTGCAGTGATTGCAGGGGGGAGAGGGGAATAAGGAGACTAAATGGTAATGAGAAAATACACAATAAAGATTAAATCAAAGTGAATAAATAAATAAATTAATTAATTAAATGTCAGAGTACACAGTTTGGCCTTTTCCTGATCTTTAATATAAAAGTCAAATTATGCTTTTAATACAGGAATGTTTTAATGGGTCTATGATATATCCAGATTGCTATGCTTTTAGAGTCTGCTTGCTCTCTTATACCAACCACCTCGTGTTTCTGCTTACTTTATTCCTGTTTAAGAAAAAAAACACTACTCTCATATATACATAGTTCATTTGCTTCCTACACCCTACATACTCCCATCTCACTCTGAGTCCCCAGTTAAGCATATTCAGATAGTTGAAGTTGCTAGAAGTGTACTGTGAAGCACACATAAATTATTCTAGAAACAGTGAATTTCTCTTTGAGCTTAGTGTAAACTAAAATTACCAACCACTTTTGTGTTTTTTATTTAAAAAATCTCATTTCCTCTTTCTTTTCCTTCCTTATTTTGACATTTATCTTATCTTGAAATAATTTTGACCTTTTACCTTTATATATTGATTAAAGACCTCTATAAAGCAGAGGCTGTAAAGGAGAAGTCTATGGACCAAATATATTCTATGGACATATTTTGCCCTACAGTGTAGTGTTTTTAAAAACATTTGAATTAGTTACCAACTTATTCACATAAAAATCTATTTCAGGATCATTTTGAAAAATCAAAAAATTTGGCAACAGTCTAAACACTCACAAGGCCACAATCAGGTGGAACAGAACATCAGCCGTCTCCCCCCATCACTTACAAAAGCATAAACTCTCTAGAACCCCAGTCTCCAAATCATCTCCCTAAACGGTCTAATTCTTCACAGACAAAGAAAGCCCTTACAGGTATTTGACTATGCTACCCCTGATAAAACAGACTAATAATGCCGTGAGTATGCAAAAAAAAAAACAAAACCAAACCCAACTATTGGCTAAGAAAATAAAGCAGTTTATAATAAGGCATTCAAGGAAGTATGTTTCTAAAACTTTTTACTGCTGAATCTTCTAATTTAATTAGGAACCTATTTCTAGAACCAATGGTCCAGCAATAAATTTTTATCATACTAAAAATGTATGATAAGAATCTCTTTTTAAAAATATTTTATTTTTTGAGAGAGGAGAAGGCAGGGAGAAAGGGGGAAAGAAACACTGATGTGCAAGAGAAACATCTAACAGTTGCCTCTTGCACGTTCCCTACCGGGGACATGGCTAGCAACCCAGGCATGTTCCCTGACCCAGAATCGAACAGGTGACCTTTCAGTTTGCAGGATGACACCCAACCCACCGAGCCATAGTAGTTAGGGCAACTGTTTCTTTTATTGAGTTTATTGGGCTGACATTGGTTAACAAAACCATACATGTTTCAAGTGTATAACTCAACAAAACATCTGTACACTTCATTATGCGCCCATCACCCAACATAAAGTCTCTGTCCCCATTTATATCCCCCTTTCCTTCTCGCTATCACCACACTGTTGTCTGTGTCTATGTGTTTATATATCTACATATGTATCTGTCTATATATACATATATATTTTTTGCTTAATCCTTTCACCTTTTTTTCAAACAGCCTCCCTATCCCCCACCCTTCTGACAGCTGTTCAGTCTGTTCTTTGTATCTATGTTTGTTTCTGTTTTGTTTGTTATCTTGTTCCTTAGGTTTCACACATAATTGAGATCATATGGTATTTGTCTTTCTCTAACTGGCTTTTTTCACACAGCATTATATTCTCCAGGCCAATTCATGCTGTCACAAAACATAAGATTTCCTCCTTTTTTCGGGAGGTGTGGGGGGGAGTGTTTAATAGAATGCTATTTGAAACAAAATGAGTTACATTCCTCATCTAAGTTTTGACCAATCAACTAAGAACATAAAAGTCCTAAATATTCAGTCAGCTTTCAAATCTGACATTGATTAATAAGTTGTATGCACAAAATGGACTATACATGTACATATCATGTATGTTCAAAATTACTTATATGCTGTATCATATAAATTAAGATGCCAAGTTCTCTTTTGAAACTAAGTTCTTCCTACACTATTTAATGGAATCTATCACATAACAGGAATTAGCTCAATTCACAAATTACAATACTTTCTAAATTACATTCTATAACATAGTTACTTCCTAACATTAAACAAAAGTTACTTAAAGACTTTTAGAGATCAACTTGCAATCAAATTATATAGATGGAACAATTAACAATGCTAGTTTTACATTTCTGCCAAATCCCTAGGCTTTGTCTGCCTCCCATATTTCAAATCTATATCAACTCTACTATATCAAATCTATATCAACTTCTTTCCAACTCTACTGCTATATCCATAATCTTCAGCCTGGCCTATAGAAACAGCTTCTAATACACAGGCTTCTACATTCACTGCAGTCAAATTCACGTTTTTTTCAATTAAAATTTGACCATGTTACACCTCTACTTAAAACCTTTCCACAGCTCCCCAATATTCTTTAAGAAAAAGGTCAAAATCCTGAACAAGATCACATAATTGGCTTCCTGCATTCCTCTCCACCTTTATTTTTCCTTCTCAATGCTCAGCCACATTGGAATCCTTTTAGTTCTCCCTTTTGCTTTTGAGGATGCTATTTCTGCTCTGCAATGCTCTGACTCATGCTGATTCTTTCCCTGTCAGCCTAGAAGTTATTTCTTTTGTATTTCCCTGACTTGACCATCAACAATGCCCACCATTCCAGGACAGGTTAGGTTTGCTTCTTATATACTCTAATATTACTTTATAACTAACTTCTACCTTAACATTCATCTTAGTTGCAATTATCTGTTTAGTTTCAATCTTTTGCAAAGTTGCTGGTTACATGTGGACACAGACCTTATCTGTCATGTTTACTGTCTTACAGTATCATTTAACATAATACCTGGCATAGGTAGCATCTAATAAATATATGATGAATAAATGAACCTCATTAAACTGAAGTTAATCCACTACTTATTGCTGAAAGGGTAGTATAGTACAGTACATATGTGTGGAAGTCTTGAAGACCTCGTTTAGAATCCAAGACCTCCCACTTACTATGTGACCTTAAATCTCAAATACTCATTCTTTATGTTAATTGGAACACTATACAATGCCTACTCTGTCTTCTTTATGCAGTTGTTGGCAAGGGAATAAAAAACATAGTCTATTTTTCTCAACTCTAAAATGCATACTTTTTCACATTAACATTTTTCAAATCAAGAGGAGTCTTATAGTAGATATCAAAACAACCCTGCCAGTCACTACACGGATTATAATACCTTGTCACTGCCTATCCACATACAAACTTAGATATGACTAAGAATATGCCTTTCATCTGTCACCTCAGTTCTCTGTCCTGATAGAACAAAATACAGTTGAATTTTAATTTCATGTTAAATCCATAACTACTTCTTGAAGTATCTTTATAAAAATCACCATAATGTGCACTGAAATTAAAAAGTTATTATGTATGCAGAACTGCCCGTGACATGTGATTTATTTATGTTTAATGGGTTTACCAAGTGATAGTTCTGAGCAAGTACCAAATACCCGTCTGTTAAATTCTTCTGGATAACTTTCAAAAGTAGTTATTTAACTTCTAGTGATATGTCGTAATTAGTAAAAATAAAAAGCTATATGTGCCTCAGAATTATGCTATCAATCCTAAAAGTGTCAAAGGTCAAGAGTAGCATGTGGCTGTAATACCTATTGCTAAAAGTAATTCAGAATAATCCTTAGAATAGATAGTGCTCCTCCCTTCCCCAAGAAAACTATGTGATTCCCCCCCTCCAAAAAAAAGAAAAGTTACTAAATCAAAGGGTGATCATATAATTGATGATCTCTTAGGATCAAGAAAGTATAGTAATGTGCATGAACATGCTCTGAAATTAAGAACTATACAAATAGGTAATTTTAAAGGTCTCCATTGTGTGCTATGTACCAAAAAAAGTGCTTTACATGAAACTTAAAAGTTACTCCCCAAAATATGTACTAAGTCGATACTTAAAAATAAGAATAAGGAACAGGATCCAATGTCATTCAAAATTTTTCCTAGAGGAAATAAAACATTCCCCCTACCTTTCAATAGACAAACATACTTGACTAAATAAATCCACTTCTTTTGCCTGTTCTCACTTTCAGCACTTCCCACACAATCCATAACACTGTTATATGTTGGATTCTTTAAAATATTCTCCCGGGGAACCTATTCTAACATCTAACCATTATCACTGCTGTTCAAAAGCTCTTCCTTATGTCTACCTCCATTCTTTCAATTGTCTGTTAATTTAATGTAATATTTTATTTGATTTTGTCATTGTAGAGATCACTTTTTTTATTCTATTGAATTTATCTGGGTGACATTAGTTAATAAAGTTATATAAGTTTCAGGTGTACAGCTCCACAATACATCATCATACTGTGTGTTCATCACCCCAAGTCTCCTTCCTGTTTTGACCAATGAAATGGGTTGAAGTGACTCTGGTAACTCCAGGCTTTGGGCCTTAAAACAGCTGCAGCTTCTGCCTTTACATTTTTTTTCTTAGAATACAGCTAACATACTGTGAGGAAGCCCAACTAACTTCACAGAGAAGCACAGTTAAGGAGAAACAAGGATCTGGGGGGCAGGCCAAGCTGTGCTTACAGCTGGCAGCCTATATAAACAGTCACATGAGTGAGGCCATTTGGATTGCCCTGCCATCCTAGTGCCCAAACCAGACCACACAATGCAGAAGACTCGCCCAGTCAATCCTCAGAATGATGAGAATAAGTTACTGCTGTTTTAAGCCACTAAGCCTTAGGGTAGTTTGTTATGCAGCAATTGATAAGCGAAATACTCACTGTCCTCCTTAGAAATATATGTCAGTAATACCAGTGTCAGCACTTCAACAGCCAATAAAAAACAAAAATATTTTTTCTGTGACTACTCAGATATAATTGTGAAAGACTGTGTAAAGCCTGTTTTAATAATTACCAAAAGTTACACTTAGACTTAAAAAAATAAGTCAGCACTTAAAATCAAAATGTGTCATAAATCACAATGACTATATATGGATAAAGTTAGTACTAACTGAATCACTAAGCTGGGTTTTTTAGTTTTATTTATTTATTTTTACTTTCAATATTACTTTGTATTGGTTTCAGGTGTACAGCATAGTGGTTAGACAATCATATATTTTCATTAAATCTTATAATAAGAAAAAAAAAGCATCACGTGAAGTTCAAAAAAGAAAGGCAAATGATAACTGAAGAGTTTGGTTATATCAAAATAGAGCATCTAGATTAGTCTAGGTAATATGGATTACTGTCATATAAAGAACAGCATACAATAAAATATATAACACTGAATTATACTAAACACAGTATTTTTATCTTATTTAGTAACTTCTTCAAGGAGAAACATTATATTGCTGAAGTACCAGTACAGTGGAGAAGCAGAAAACATCAATTCCTAAATATTTCCAGTTAAAAGGAAGTCTGGAGTCTTACTTTAAATTTCTGTTACACAGATGTAAAGTATTGTTATACCATGACATGTGCTAAATACACACAAATTTCAAAGATTATTTTTAAATAAAATAGAGAGACAATTGCTTTGATCCAGTAAGACACTGAGAGTCGTATGATTTAAATAGTAGCGAGAAAATAATCTGGCAAAATTCCTACTCTGGTATTATAATAAAAGGTAGAAAATATGGAATTCCACATATTTAATATAATTTCATAATTTCTTAGAAACTAATTCTAAAATACCTCTCATGTTTTATCAGACTAACTCTGACAATACCATTTAATCTAGTAAAAAGCTTTCTGAAAAACTAGATGAAATTCAATGATTTACTCAATTTTAAAACTCAATTTTGCTTTAAGGTAGACACTATGAAAGATACTAGATCCAAAACAAAAATGGTATTTTACTAAAAGAAATTCCCAAAGCAACTTTACCATAAGAGTAGAGCCTAACCATTTATAATGACTATATATCTTTTCAGTTACTACTACAGAATACACATTTAAAACAGAGTCTTCCTTTTGTTAAGTGACTCCAGATATTCAGCTAACACTGCAGTTTCAACTATGCCCAAACCCTCGCACATTCACACAAAGTTACTCTTCAGCTGTAAAGGATCCTTTTAAAAGAGAGAAAGTAGATATAATGAAGGAGAAAGGAACTAGGGAGAAAGAAAAAGCTGCTTTTGTGCCATGTGAATTATTCAGTCAAGGAATGAACTCATTACTTCTAACTCTAATAATCTATCAGGGAACTCTAAATAGTGAATTCAAAGACTAATAAAGTTTAAAAACTATCACAATTCAGCAAACTTACTTTTGTTTTTTTTCTATTGGAAAACATTTTTAACACTAAACTATATTTTACACAGTTTACATTTATAATTGATAAATTTTATAATCATACCCAAAATGTCAATTTTTAAAACAGACAAAAAAAATCAGCTCATAACTTTTATCACAGATTAAAAATGAACTATTTTTGTTATTCTTAATTTTAAAAGCTAATTACAAACATGCTAATTTATCTACCTTTTTATTATTATTGTTATTTGTATTTACTTAACAATTCAATGCCTTAAACTGGTTCAAGAAAACCTCTCCCCATTGGTGACGGTGACATTGAGATTTACTTTTTTACAGAAGTCTCTGGAAGGCAGTCCTGGTTCTTGAGCTAGATGAAGGCTAGAGTCAGATTTCTCTCACAACCATTAATGCTATTTAGTTGCATAAATTATTAATAGAGATTAAGTGTTCTTTGAATAAAGACAAATAAAGTCTTTGATTCTTTTTTTAATACTTCTGATTTTTTTTGTTGTTCTAGTTTTCTGCCTTTTCCCGTCACCCTTTCCCACCACCCCAGCACCCCAGCCCTGCCTACCTCCCTCCCATTTCCACCTCCCCTTGTTACTGTCCATGTGTCCTTTACGGTTGTTCCTGTAAACCCTTCATGCTTTCCCCCCATTATCCCCTCCTCTCTCCCCTCTAGTCACTGTCAGCTTGTTCCCAATTTCAATGTCTGGTTATATTTTGCTTGCTTGTTTGTTTTGTTGATTAGGTTCCAGTTAAAGGTGAGATCATACGGTATTTGTCTTTCACCACCTGGCTTATTTCACTTAGCATAATGCTCTCCATTTCTATCCATGCTGTTGTAAAGGGTAGGAGCTCCTTCTTTCTTTCTACTGCGTAGAATTCCATTGTGTAAATGTGCCATAGTTTTTTGATCCATTCATTTACTGATGGGCACTTAGGTTGCTTCCAGCACTTGGCTATTGCAAATTGTGCTGCTATGAACATTGGAGTACATAGGTTCTTTTGGATTGGTGTTTCAGTATTCTTAGGACGGAATCCTAGCAGTGGAATTGCCAGGTCAAAAGGCAGTTTCATTTTCAGTTTTCTGAGGAAATTCTATACTGTTTTCCACAGTGGTGCCACCAGTCTGCAATCCCACCAATAGTGCACTAGGGTCCCATTTTCTCCACAACCTCTCCAGCACTTGTTGTTTGTTTATTTGTTTATGATGGCCATTCTCACTGGTGTGAAGTGGTATCTCATTGTGGTTTTATTTTTATTTTTTTGGTCTTAAGAGCAACTTTTATTTATTTATTAACTTTTTTAAATTGTTTTTCAAGTACAGTTTTCTGCCTTTTCCCCCCACCCCTCCCCATCACCCCAGCCCTCCCCACCTCCTTCCCATGTTTCCATCCCCTCTTGTTATTGTCCATGTGTCCTTTATAATTGTTCCTATAAACCCTTCACCCTGCTCCCCCATTATCCTCTCCCCCCTCCCCTCTGGTCACTGTCAGCCTGTTCTCAATTTCAATGTCTTTGGTTATATTTTGCTTGCTCGTTCATTTTGTTGATTAGGTTACAGTTAAAGGTGAGATCATATGATATTTGTCTTTCACCACCTGGATTATTTAACTTAGCATAATGCTCTCCATTTCTATCCATGCTGTTGTAAAGGGTAGGAGCTCCTTCTTTCTGTCTGCTCCATGGAGTCATTGTGGTTTTAATTTGTATCTCTTTGGTGGCTAGGAATACTGAGCATCTTTTTATATGTCTCTGGACCCTCTGTATCTCCTCCTTGGAGACGTGTTTGTTCAAGTCCTTTGTCCATTTTTTAATTGGGTTGCTTGTCTTCTTAGAGTGGAGTCATGTAAGTTCTTTATGTACTTTGGAGATCAAACCCTTATCTGAGATGTCATTGGCAAATATGTTTTCCCATATGGTTGGTTCTCTTTTCATTTTAATGTTGTTTTCTTTAGCCATGCAGAAGCTTTTTATTTTGATGAGATCCCATTTGTTTATCCTTTCCCTTATGTCCTTTGTTCTAGGGGATATATCAGTGAAAAGTGCTGCAAAGTCAATATTCAGAAATCAAAGACATTTTTGTATACCAACAATGAAATATCAGAAACAGAAATCAGGGAAAAAAATCCCATTTGATATAGCAACAAGAAAAATAAAATACCTAGGAATAAACATAACCAAGGAGCTAAAAGAACTGTACTCAGAAAACTATACAACATTGAAGAAAGAAATTAAGGAAGACACAAACAAATGGAAACATATACTGTGTTTATGGATTGGAAGAATTAATATCATCAAAATGTCTATACTACCCAAAGCAATTTATGGATTCAATGCAAAGTACTTCAATTCAAACTCTATTAAAATACTCATGGCATATTTCACAGATATAGAACAAACATTTCAAAATTTATATGGAACCATAAACGACCCCAAATAGCGGGAGCAATTTTGAGAAAGAAGAACAAAGTAGGAGGGATCACAATACCTGATACCAAACTGTATTACAAGGCTGCCATAATCAAAACAGCGTGGTACTGGCATAAGAACAGACACATGGACCAATGGAACAGAATAGAGAGCCTAGAAATAAACCCAAGTGTCTACAGTCAATTAATATTTGACAAAAGGGGCAGCAGCATAAAACAGAGCAAAGATAGCCTCTTCAACAAATGGTATTGGGAGAGCTGGACAGCTACATGAAAAAAAATGAAATTTGACCACCAGCTTACACTATACACAAAAATAAATTCAAAGTAGATAAAAGACTTAAATATAAGTCGTGATACCATAAAAGTCCTTCAGGAGAACATAGGCAGGAAGGTCCATGATTCTCAAAAAGAGAAATAACCAGTTTTAATCTATGTCCAGGTCACAATTTCCTACATATTTGGCATGATACAGAATTTTTTCTCTTTTCTCATCACAAAGTAATTTACATTGAAAACATTAAAATATTTAGGCTTGTATATAGAGGCCTTGTACAATCTTAAAAAATCTGTAAATCTTGTGTAATCTTAACCTGAAAAGGGCTGAATTAGCAGAAGTACAGCTGAAGATGGGAAAATATTTTGTGCATCTATCATCAAAGAAGCAGAGCAGGAAAATGTGCAAATGATGTATTATTTAAGACTCAAAGGTCTGGTAACACATTTATTATTTTGTAATCTTCAGTGAAAGACCTAATAACTGACATCATGGAACATGTACGATTATACCTCTGAGACAGAAACGGGAATTATGTATAAATTGACAAAATTTATTAACTTCTCATACAGTAAAGAATATCCAGACAAAAAAGTCTGTGAAATGAATGTTTATGTTTTCCTAACAGGATTTAAAAAAAATTTAGTTATTATTTCATTACTTTCTTCAACAAGTGCTCTGTTCTTGACTTACCAAGACATAACAGATAAGGACATTAAAATGCCTTATATACCCCAAAAAGAGAAAAAATACAAGTTTCATTCATGTATTTATTTGCATTTATTTTTTGCCAAAATAAATAGTATTACTTCCAAACCCACTAATTTAAGATAAATTATTAAGAGCAACCACTAAAACATCTCAAAAAGGTCTTGTTTCATTCAAATTCTAAGTACTAAATTCACATTGTTCTGTCTTTACTTTGGGTCTGAGGTTTCCATATATTAACAACTTTTATTAAGTTTCCCTAACTGGCATTCTGAAAACTATTTAGTTCCTAGATAACCATGAAGTAGTTGAAACACCCAAAAGAGTAAGAAATTTCCCATAATTTGTGTTTGTAGGAAGGTCAGAGTCTTTCACACAAGTCACTGAATAGTTTTTTCTTCTGATGGTACAGTGAACAAATTGTAAAGCTACTTAGTGGTTCTTTTATCATATGGTCCCCTATAACATCCTTACATTTTAACAATGACTGTTCACACCAAACCCAGTACGGAAATTACAGCTTCTGCTTAAAATTAGTTCTATGTAATCTACACCAAATCATGTAACTTTTTGAGGTTTTCAGTTCCTATTTATAAAATAAACAGATCAGATGAATTTCTTAATGTCCCTTAACATTTTAAAACTCTATACTTGAATCTGTATTTCATTTATTTCAGCCTTATTCAAATCATTTTCAAAAGTGGTAAGACACTTAGAGTAAAACAAAATGTTCCTACCTTTTTCTGACAGTATACACAGAAAAGTTTTCTAGGCTCTCACAACATTTTCAAAACTCTCCTTAAGATCTAGAGTAGATGATTTCTCTTGTAACATGATGACTCCTATGAATAAATGAGACTGCCTTTGTTAACAGCCTCCTTTCAGACTACTGGTTCCTTAGGTGTTCTGCTTAGTCAAGATGAGCCTCATAATCCATAACGGGGTTTCTCTCCACTAAAAGGTATCAGGATTTTGTTTTGTCTTGTCTTTACAACTGCATTGGGAAACATCAAGGGTTCTGGAAAGTAGTTTTGTGCAATTGGACAACTTAGAGGATATATGGTCTATATTCACCATGTTAGCTAAAGATTGTGGCAAACTAAGAGGAAAAAATAATTTCAGGACAACAGTCTACCTTCCTGTCACTAAAATAATTCTAAAAGGTAAAATTAATATTTATATTTTAAACATCTTTAATAAATTTAATACATTATATAATGCAACCCCCCATCCCCATCTATTTTCATCTATCACAATATGCTTTAATTTTCAACTAAATAGAACTATGGATAAATAGAATGGCTTCAAAGCTCTGTAAATCAAAAGACTAGTCAACAAAAATGACAAAAACATACATGGTTTAGTGCAATACTATGGATGTGGATATTTAGCATGTCAGTGGTTAACCTGGGCTTAGCAACCTCCCTCACACCCTTTTTTAATTGTTAAAATCCATTGTTAACTTCTGGCAGAAAACATCTTTCTTCTAGTCATACCTTATGATCTACACAAATCTTTAAATACTTTGATTTTCTACATTCTCTTATATCGAATTACTGAACATCTCCTCTATGTAATGATTTTTATTATGTGTCAAATTAATATTTCTTCATTAAATCTAAGTACATAAGCTTTAATCAATAAACTACTGATTCTGCAAAACAAGAAAAAGTGAATTAACTTTTCAACCATCCCACAACTCCAGCTCAGTATGTTCAAAATAACCCTGAACAAATTGAAATGTCCAAGTTAGCAAGAAATTTTGGACAATCCTCTCTAAAAGGAGGTAAAAGTCTTTTCACCCAAGGTACTGAATAGAGGTTTCCTTCTGAAACAACATGTAGGAGGGTCTATGGCCATACCCCCTGAACATGCTCGATCTCGTCAGAAACAATGTGTAGGAGATACAGTGAACAAAATGTAAAGGTAACTGTACTTCTTTTGTCATATGGTCACCTACAATCTTCTTATATTTTAACAATTAATGACTGTTTGCAGCTTCTAATTAATGATAACCAGTAAGGACACAGTAGCTTCTGCTACTAAAAGTCACATGAGCCTAAGCAGATTCCTAATTTTCAAATAGATTATCAGAGCCTAAATCAGAAACTTTAAAAGAATAAATTCAAGGGGTGAGCAATGGGGAAAAGATGGGACAACTGTAACTGAACAACAATTAAAAAAGAATTTTCAATTTTCATTAGTTTAAAGTTAAAATAGTAATTAAACATTAAGTACTTTAAAGTAGTTTATACTTAAGTATTTTATACTTAAGACTTGACCAATTGGAAAATTACCAGATTTATAAAAATTGACACAGAAAAACACAATTTAATATATTCAATACTATTCATAGACTTGAACACACGAAAACCTCTAATGGTATTAACTACTGCGAGACAATCTAATCCAGTTTATTGATAAAGAGAAAAGTTAGATACTTCCGAATATAGTGCCTTGACTTAATTTGTCAGGTAATCTACTTATTATATAACAGAGGTACATGGATCAAATTGTAACCACAAATAACAACAAACAACCCATGTATTCTGCTTTCTTTTAATGTATGGAAATTACCATGACCCAATCTGCTGGGGAAAGTATGGAGAAGACAGCAGGTCTACCTACACTCAGCTTGCAATTTCTTCTCAGAGAACTCACCCATCCCCCAGCAAACCTCTGTAACAGAACAAGATAAACGTGGGATTATGCTAAATTGACCCCTGAGTTTTGTTCTCCTTAAGGCACATTCAATAAAGAGATCTAAACACACATTTGATTTGACAAGCAAGCATTCAGGTTTACAAAGGAGGTGAAAGGGAAATCATACTTGGGCAGTCATGGGTTCTGTGTCAAAGGTCATTTAGCCGTATTCCAGCTACTCCTTACTAAGATATAAAGTGGGCTGAATATAGAAAACCACAAAATCATAGTACATCTACTTTAAAAGGCATCTCCTCCAACCTTTCCATTATACAAACACATTTGATAATATATTTGATTACCCTGAATTTCCTAAGAGCTATTCATAGGATGATACTCATTTGCAGGAAACACACACACACACACACACACACACACACAAGTACAAGCGGACATACCTTTACAACCACAAAATAAAAAATTTTACAATGCTTTAAATTAATATGATGAATAATGAAATTTCAGGTTTAATACAATCCTATAATAAATTACTGAATTTTTCTATTTTTCTGACGGGAAATAGGACAGAAATTACAATGCTATCAAAACATATGAAAAGAAATTAGAGCCTCTCAAAGCAAATGAAATATCTTTAAAAAATGAAACAGAATTGACTGCTTAGGTATCAAAACACTCTGAAAATGCTGAACTTAAAAATTTAAGTATAATTTAATGCTAAAATTAATTTTACTTTTTTCTGTGCCACAATGTAATGTAGAAAATTAGTTCTCAAGAGCTTCTTTTTTTTTTTTTAAGATTTTATTTATTTATTTTAGAGAGAGGGAAAGGGAGGGAGACAGGGAGGGAGAGAAACAACAATGTATGGTTGCTCCTCACATGGCCCTCACGGGGACCTGGCCCACAACCCAGGCATGTGCCCTGACTGGGAATCGAACTGGGACCCTCTGGTTCCCAGCCCGCGCTCAATCCACTGAGCTACACCAGCCTGGTCTCAAGAGCTTCTTAAAACACAAGATTTCAAAAAGAGACTTGGAAGAGGGGGAGGAGTAAAAGGGTTAGGTAGGAAACAGAGAACAAATAGCAATCCACAGGGCAGTAGCTAAAGATTTAAAAGAACAAGTACATTTTGTTTGTAACATCTTTGGGATGTGTAATTAACAGCTAGTAAAGAAGAAGTGAGCCATGCTGCCACCAACACAAAAATTATGCTCTGCTACCATATACCCAATAAGAATAAGTCAAGTGGATTTTTCTGCAGAAAAAAAAACCCCAAACACTTGGGATTCATACTGCCAGTATGAATGGAATATCAGGCCAAACTTAAAACTTTCGTATTCATATTCTGACTATTTTTGAAGTTTTCCAGTAAGATTATTCATATTCAAGAGAAAAAAATCATCTTCAGCAAACCCAGTTTATTCCTGTCTTTTCAGCAAACCAGATTTAACCTTATGCTAAAATATGTAGATGATGTGTTATAGAGTTGTACACTTGAGACCTCTATGGTCTTATTAACCAATGTCACCCCAACAAGTGAAATAAAAAAAAAGCTGTAACTAAAAAACCAAACCAAAACAAACAAAAAACCCCACAATGACATTCATTTATTTCATTCCCTATGCTTCCTAATCTATATATCTCCATATAATAGCTTCTTGTTTACTGAGGACTGTATCATAGTCTTCCTCTTTACCCAAACGTCTACACCTTTGATACTTTCCATATCCACACAGGTGCCGACAGTGTTTCAACATAAACATGTTCTACTCCATTCCTAAAATCTGACCCTTTGTCATCATCCAGAACAACTCCACCTCAAAAAATTGTAAATTCAAACACTTTACTCTCTGATCATACTTCTTCCTGTTCTATATCTTTCATGCCTTCATTTCTACTTCACCTCATGGAGCTCTCCAGTCCTAGATTCCCTCAATTTTCTACCAGTTCCCACTCCTAGGCTCCTTCCTTTCCTACTAGCTCTGTTACTAAACAGCAAAAGTTACTTAATCTTCCTTTACAGATGTCAAAACATCTGTAAAATGGAAACAATAATACTTCATACTCATTAATTTATTCAACAAGTATTAGAGCCCATTCTATATGCTGGGCACTGAGAATACAACAGAGAAAACATACCTCCCTCCCCTCAATATAGAATACTCCATGGTGAAGATTAAATGAGTTAATGTATATATAAAGAATCACACACAGCATACCATATGCGACATTTGCCACAGTGTATCATCTAAATTGCTCTAGCTTTAACACATTAGTTTCCCTAAACTCATAACCTCAATTCCAGATTAATGCAACATTCTTCTCCCCATCGCTCATTTTGGCTACAGAGAGCATCTAGGGAAATCATAAATACATATAACAATTTGTTCTATTAAAAATGTGTAGTTTCTAGTCACAGGTCGGCTCAGTGTTTATTTAATTGCCTTTGGTTAGCTTCTTCTCTCCTCTGTGGGGCTTCTTTTTCTTTGCTTTACTCTGAAAAACTGATGCTCCCCAATATCCTGTCTTCTGCCCTCTTATTTTCTCCTCAGTCCATATATACTCCCTATATGGTCCCATGGTTTCAATCACCTGTCACATACTGATTTTTCTAGCCCAGGGACCCCAGACACTTACATCCACAGCATCAGATTCAAAAAGTCAATTGCCTTGTTAGACCTCCCCATAGGTTATTTCACCATCATCCTAGACTCAAAATATCCAAAACTGACTTCCTTAGCTTCTAAGTTGACCCTTACTCATGCATTCTCTCTTTGGTGCCACATCACCCATGCAGGCACTGCAGCTAGAGACTACGGTGTTAAACTTGTCTCCTTCTCTTCCATGATCATTTCCAAACATCAAGTCCTGCTGAATTTACTATTTACCAACAACAAATGTTAAGAGTCTGAAATTTATTTCCTTTTATCTATCTCTATTAACACAGCCCTAGTTTAGGCTGTCATCAGCTCTCATTAAGTCAACCAGCTCTGAATGGACTCCCTGCCTCCAATGTTTTTCCCTTCCAATTTATCATCTACAACAGCTAACCAAGTAATCTGTTATACTTAACTACAAATACAAAAGGCCCCTGTTTAAAACTCTAGAACAACTTCATAAAGTGCAGAATGAAAGACAAAGTTCAAGCTCCTAAAAATGGCATTAAAAACTTTCCGTGACCTGGTTTCAAAGCTCTCCATCACTCTCTGTCCCTTTTTCTACTCATACCATCCAACACATATCTACTTGGACTTCCAGAAAACATCATGCTTTTCTCACCATTGTGCCTTTGCTCCTGATTTGCCCTAGATTGGTCCTCTGCAGCCATTCCCCTCTGTCCCCCTTGTCTAAATTATCATACATACATACACAATCTCTTTGTGTGTGTGTCTCTCTCCTCCTTTAATACTGTTTAGACATTATCTCTTCCACTAATGCTTTCTTTGGCCATTCTTTCCATTTCTCTATTTTATAGTGACTGTACTATATACCGATATCTGTTACTGTGACTCTTCCATCATTTCATTCTGAATTCTAGTCTGTAAGTACAGAACCACAACTTTATCCATCATTGTATCTCTAGCAATTACCACAGTGCCTACACAACACAATAGGCAATCATTAAATGATTGTTACATTATAATAGCTAATCTCATACCAAGAATAGCAAGTTAGGCATTAAGTACCAAATTGTGAAATTACATAAAACCGAAAATGAAAAGTTAGGTGATTTTCTCTTTCTGATGTAGTACTATTACTCAAAGGTTAATGATGGGTTTCAAAGATGAGCTGCAGCTCCACTCAACAAAAACCAGAGTTTTATACTGCTATAGTTTGCCCTGACAGGCATGGGTCAGTTGGTTGAGCATCATCCCAAAAAGGGAAAGGTCTCCAGTTCAATTCCCAGTCTAGGCACATGCTTGGGTTGGGGCACATGCAAGAGGTAACTGATTGATGTTTCTCTCACACATCAATGTTTCTCTCCCTCTCTTTCTCCATCCCTTATCCTCTCTCTAAAATTTAATTAAAATGTTTAATAGTTATAGTTTATCCTCCAAATGGTTTCAAGTCTGTACCAAAAATAAGTTAATAATTTATAAAATGTATCTCTAAATATTTTGACATTTCAAAGAAAGATATCTTGCTGGTTGGTAGAGGACATGGAAACTTGAAGCCATTGATGAAATAATATAATCATCCTAGAGAATTTATCTGACCCAAATTTTAAAGGAAAAAAATTGCAAATACAAATTTCTGCATTCCTTAAATTAATACACACAAATAAATTATGGAGTAACATCATTTCTGCATTCATTTAAAAATATAATCAAGAAATATTTCTCGCTTTCTGGGAAACATTTCATATAGGTTTTATCTCAAAAATCAGCCAAGGGTGTAATTTACTCTCCTATGCTATATCGAGATGGAGTAAACTAAAATAATATAACATATTATATGACCTACTCTTCAGTAGACAAGTGGGAAAATGCCAGATATGGTGGGATACTTCATAATTACCCAGAATTCTTTGTGAACATCCCAAATTATCTGATGGTCAAAGCCATTAGTTACTGTTTATATGTTCTTTAAAAATGTCTCTATTCACCTCCATCTCTCTTGTCCCTCCTGATCCTCCTAACTTTCACCTTAAAATCTGAAAACCTACAGTGAGGAATAAGGTCTGATGGGCCACTTTAAAAGTGACACATTGCCCCGCTTTCCTCTGGCATTATGGCTGAGATCTTTGATCCTTTGAGGGATGTTTTGATTTTTCTGGAAAAAGTAGCCACCGAACGAGAGGAAGGGAGAGAAAGAGAGACATCGATGTGAGAGAGAAACATCAGTGGTTGCCTCCTGCATGCACCCTGCCTGGGGACTGAATCTGCAACCTAGGACACATCTACTAATTTTAGAGAGAGAGGAAGGGAGAGAGTAAGAGAGAAACATCAGTGTGAGAGAGAAACATGAATCGGTTGCCTACTGTACACCCTCCAACCAGGGATCAAACTCACAACCTAGACCAAGAGAAAATCCTAAAAGTTTCCAGAATCCAAAAAGAAAGATTACTTCTCACACTGGTCAGAATGTTTATCATCAATAAATCAACAAACAAGTGCTGGCAAAGATGTGGAGAAAGGGGAACCTTTTGCACTGTTGGTGGGAATGCAGATTGTTACAGTCACTGTGTAAAGCAGTATGGAGACACTTCAAAAAATTAAAAATGGAACTGCCTTATGACCCAGAAATTCCACTTCTGGGAATTTATCCAAGAAACCTGAAACACTAATTCGAAAGAACATAAGCACCCCTCTGTTCATTGCAGACTCATAGGTAGAAAGCAGGCAGATAGCTCTGGGGGAGTGTTAAGGGGTGGAGGGATTAAGCAAAAAGGAAAAAAGACTCATAGACGTGGATAACACTGTGGTGACTGCGGGGGTGGGGGGACATAGGGAGATAAGCGGTAATGGAAAAATATAAAATTAAAAAGACAGGCAGCGAAAGACAAATACCATATGATCTTACCTACAGGTGGAACCTAGTGAACAAAACATAACAAACAAGCAAAACAGAACCAGAGGCATGGAAACGAAGAACTGACTGACAGTGAACAGAGGGGAGAAGGGAGAAGGATAAGGGGGACAAATAAGGGGAAGGGTCTAGTCAACAAACAGGTATAAATGACCCATGGACATGAACAACAGAGTGCGGATTGACTGTGGGAGTCGGATGTTGGTGGGGAAGGGGAGAGCAACGGAGGAAAATTGGGACAACTGTAATAGAACAATAATTTTTTAAATTATTTTTAAAAAATAAGCAGAATGTCAATGGACTTTGCATCATCAATACAGGATACTGGAACACAACAGAAGAGTGTTGCTAGTTCTGAGGGAAAATTATTTTTACATTAGAACTCTAGAGTCAGTCAAATGTGACTGCATTAAAATGTGAGAGAATTTTAAAAAGACAGTTTTGAACATGTCATGATTCAATAGGACTTGGGAAATTGCACTGCTGCACCCTGTTCAATATGGAGTGGGGAAAACCACACTGAAAGGGGAGGGTCTCCTCTGGTCTAACTCTTTCTACTGTTGTCTTTTGTGTTCCCGCCAATTGTGCTTCATTGTATTTGTGGATCTTGATCTTGGGGCAGGGGTCAGAAAACTGGCTCTCAGGACAAACCCACCCTGCCACCTGTTTTTGTAAATAAAGTTTTACTGAAACACACACACACACACACACACACAATGTTTCTATTCAGTTGCAAGAGCTCTCTTTTTAAAAAATAAATAACTGCTTACAATATACTACATATACACTTGATCTTAGAAAAGAGAAACAGGCCACTGAAGTAAATTAAGTAGGAAACACTGTCTTTTGGAGACTCTGAAAGAGAATTTACAGAGTTTCAGGTAAAAAAAAAATCAGTAAGAGGCGTGTTCTGCTAATAAATCCATGAGTCACTGAAAGTTAAGCTATTTGAAGTTTAACAAAGACTGACACAAAGAAAAGCTGAAATTCTTATACACAATAAATACATGTATCATGAGTATTCAGGTAGAGGATAAAATAGCTCAAGAACCAAAGTAAAGGCTTTAAATGGGAATAGGGTTAGGAGTTGACCCATGGGAAGACTTTCATGTATCAATACTTATAAAACCTGTGACTTCATATGGACATTCCTTTAAGCTAATGAGATTCTCAAGAGTACAACCATAAAGAACCAAGAGAATACTCTCTTCATTAAATACTCTCTTCAATAAATGGTGTTGGGGGAACTGGACTGGTACATGCAAAAAATGAAAGTAGGCCACCAACATACACCATATACCATAAACTCAAAATGGATAAAAGGCTTAAATATGTCATGATATCATAAAAGTCCTAGCAGAAAACATAGACAATAAAGTTTCAGATATTCCACGTAGCAATGTTTTTGCCAATATATTTCCTAGGGCAAGGGATATAAAGGAAAAAATAAACAAATGGGACTACATTATATTAAAAACCTTCTGCATAGCTAAAGAAACCATCATCAAAATGAAAAGGGAAGTGACCATATGGGAGAACATATTTGCCAACAATACAATGGACAAGGGTTTAATCTCCAAAATATATAAAGAACACATAACTCAATACCAGGAAGACAAGCAACCCAATTAAAAAATGGGCAAAGGACCAGACTAGACACTTACCCAAGGAGGACATACAGATGGCCCATAGACATAATGAAAAGATGCTCAACATCACTAGCCATCAGAGAGATGCAAATTAAAACCACAGTGAGATATCACCTCATACCTGTACGAAAGGCCAACATTAATAAATCAACCAACAACAAGTGCTGATGAGGATGTGGAGAAAAGGGAACCCTAGTGCACAATTGGTGGGAATGCAGAGTGGTGCAGCCACTGTGGCAAACATATGGAGTATCTTTGGGGAAAGGGGGAAGAGTCGTCAAGGAACATGTATAATGGACCCATGACAAGGCCAAAAGTGGGAGATGTGGATGGCTGGGATGGGGGAAGTGTTGGCAGGAAAATGGAGACAACTGTACTTGAAAGACAATAAAAAGAAGAGAAGAAAAATGAAGCAATTTAACACAAAGAAAAATAATTAAAAATGGAGCTGCCTTTTGACCCAGTGATTCTACTGATGGCAATGTACCCTAAGAATCCTGAAACACCAATTCAAAAGAACTTTGTACCCCTATGTTCACAACAGCACTATTTATCATTGCCAAGTGCTAGAAACAGCCTAAGTGCCCATCAGTAGACAAGTGGATCAAAAAACAGTGGTACATTTACACAATGGAACACCGGGCAGCGGAAAGAAAGAAGAAACTTCTACCTTTTGCAACAGCATTGATGGAACTGGAGAATATTATGCTAAGTGAAAGAAGACAGCCGGTGAAAGACAAATACCATATGATCTCACTTATAAGAGGAATCTAATGAAAATAAAGTAACAAGCAAAACAGAACCAGAGACATGGAAACATGTAATGGACTGATGGTGGCCAGAGGGGTGGGGGGAGAGGGATAATGGTGGAAAGAAGGGAAAGAGACTAGTCAAAGAACATGTATGAATGACCCATGGACATGGACAACAATGTGGGCTTTGATTGTGAAGAGTAGGGGGTGGACTGGACAGAGAAGGACAAAGGAAGAAAAATTAGGACAACTTTAATAGAATTAAAAAAAAAGAACCAATGCTCTGAAGTAGGGATTTTCAACTGGTATGTTGCAAGAACTTTTAAAACATGCAATACATGACTAGTCAGGGGCACTGACCTCTTATTCCTTATATTGTCAAATTGAAAAATGACAACAGCCACTACAATAGCCATTGGTGTGAATTAATCAAAATAATACCTATTTTTGTCAGACTGGCAAAAAATATAACATTTTTGTTGTGCCACAGAATTTCAGTTATTGGTTTATGTGTGCAATGAAATGAAAAAAGTTGAAATTTGCTGCTTTAAAGGATGACTCAGATTTTTTCTCTTTACCCTTGGGGTCTCAGTTTTTTAAAAAATTATTTTATTGTTGCTCAAGTTCAGTTGTCTGCATTCCCCTCCACTACTCCCCCCTGCCCCCAGCCATCCCCATCTCCCTCCCCTAATCCCCCTCCCCTTGGTTTTGTCCATCTGTTCTTTATAGTTGTTCCTCAAAACCCTTCTCCTTTTTCCCTCCATTATCCCCACCCACCTCCCCTCTGGTTACTGTCAGTTTGTTCTTAATTTCAATGTCTCTGGTTATATTTTGTTTGCTTGTTTGTTTTGTTGATTAGGTTCCACTTAAAGGTGAGATCATATGGTATTTGTCTTTCACTACCTGGCTTATTTCATTTAGCATAATGCTCTCCAGTTGATCCACGCTATTGCAAAGGGTAGGAGCTCCTTCTTTCTTTCTGCTGCATAGTATTCCATTGTGTAAATGTACCATAGTTTTTCTATCCATTCATATTGGGCATTTAGGTCACTTTTGAATATTACTATTAACGTCTTCATAAATCACTTACAAGTGTTCCATTTCCTCTATTCACAGTCTATTTTATTATAAGATTCATCCCTGAATCAAATATTGCTTTCTGGAATTTACACACGCTACACTTAAACTTTCTGATTTAACTGGTAACTTCATCAACTCATTTTTGGAAGAAGAAAAACCACTGTCATTGCTTGTGCGTATGGGCATATCTACAATTAGATTAACAGGTACTTTTTACCTATCTACTTTTCTCATCTCATGAATGTACAGACACAGATTTCATTTAAGAGTAAATTTAAGCAATGTTTATAAATACATCATTTACCAATATTACTTTTAACATTCTTAAAGGGAATTATATAATCATTTCACATCATTTCAATTATATAACCATAACCTAATAATATGCCTGCAACCTTCAAAAAGAGTACCCTAATCTATTAAAAAATACTGAAAAGACAGCATATTCCCCTTAGAGAATAGAGATCTGCTTCACATGGTCTTTTACAGCTTTGTGGTTAACTGCATGGTATGGAGCCAAGCTACCGACCTAGGTTTGAATACAGGCTCCACCTACTAGTTATATGATCTTAGGCAACAACCTCTCTGCCCCAGTTTCCTTCCCTATACAATGATAATAATATCTTCTTTATAGGGTCTTAATCCAGATCAAATGAGTTAATATTTCTAAAGTACTTAGTGCCTGGCATATAAACACTATTCAGTATTCGATAAATAAAACAAAATTGTAATATTCTGAAACAAAATGTTATATCCACAAATGTAATGTAAAAACAGACATTATATGTGTTTTAGGTTAGAAAAATATAAGGTAAGGCAATGACTTTCTTAAACTTCTTACAACATGGTCAATAAATGAAAATTTTTAGAGATGTGTATTGTTTGATGACCTAGTTATATTTAGTCACACACACAAAAAAAGATTTTTGCTTTATCTCATTGCTACCTTTTCAGTGGCACTAAAAAGAGCAAAAAATGAATACTGGAATTCAAGTGACCTAGAACATTGTAGTACTAGAAATATGGAGAGGTTACCTCTAATGAAAAATATTATCTGTAGATTTTTTGTATGTTGAGGGAGAAGTAAAAAAAAAAATAAAATCATTTTTTTTAAAGTGAAAAAAAAGAAAATTTTTGAAAGTCAAAAATCATGTAAACGTATTACTTAGAAAAACGTTAAAATTAAAATTATACCTCTTAAAGGAATACATCTTGGAGTATCTCACATCTATGAATAGAAATTATTGTATTCTATTAAACACAATATCAGTAATTATTAAGTATTAGTAATTCTACAAAATAAATTTAAGGCATAAATAACAATAAGTGTAGAGTTACCTTTACCTCTTGTATCTACCTGCATCCCTCCCATTTGGAACATGAGTTTTTCATTATATTCACTCATCCCTAAATTTTATATTTATCATTTCCTTTAGAGTTGTATGTTATTTGTATCCTTAAACAATATATTACTTCATGTTGCATGTGCTTCAACTTTATATAACTAGTACTATGCTATATATTCTCCTATGGTTTGTTTTGTTCCAACATTATATTCCTGGAATAATTCAAGTTGTTGAGCATAGCTGTAATTCATTCATTTTTAGTACTGTATAGCATTATATTACATGAGTCCATTCTAATGTTGATAGTTGATAGTTATTTGAATGTTTTATTATAAACAGTGCTGTATGAACAACTACATACACCACCTGATATCTCTTACAAATTTTAAGACATATTTGGGAATGGAGATACTATAACAGGTCACGGTGTATGTGCATCTTTGACTTTACTTAATAATGTCAATTTTTTTCTAGCGGATGTACCAATTAACATTACCACCACTTCTTAATTGTTCCAGTTCTTCCATATTCACATAAGTAGCAACGCCATTTTTGGCTTTTAATTTTTGAGAATCTAGGAGGCATGAAATGTCTTCTCATTTGGTTTTAATAGGCATTTCCCTGATTAATAGTGGTGTTGAGGAGGGGAGGGGAGAGGATGCAAATAACTGTAATTGAACAACAATAAAGTAATTATTAAAAAAATAGTGGTGTTGAATATCTTATATTATGCTATTGGCCAAATGAGTTTATTCTTCTATGAAGTGCATATTCAAGTCCTTTGCCTAGTTTTCTATTAAGTTCTTTGTCTTTATTTCACTGTGTGGCAGAACTTTACATGTACTGAATACAATTACCCTCTCTTTTTATAGTATCTATTGGTGAAAAAAATATGAATTTTGATGTAGTCATATTTACCAGTATTTGCTGTTTTATACATTTATATATTTATTTCAAGTCATGACAACATTCTACTCTATTACCTTTAGAATGTGATGTAGTTTTATCTTAACTATACCTTTACCTTATGTATAGAGGCTTTCTCCAAATAATATAAGGTAGTGGCCCAACTTAGTTTTTTTTCCATTTAATTAACCAACTACCCCAAATACAGAAAGAGTCATCCTGTCTCTAGTGCCATTATAAATGAAGTTTCCTTAATGAGGATCTTACTATTATTGCTTGGATGTTTCATAGAACTTGCTTGTAACCTGTGTGGAGCTGATATTTTTCTTTGCAAGAATATTTTTTCTTTATATTTTAAGATGATTTTATTTTCTATTCTTTCCTGACCCAAAGTTAGCTATATTTTTTCTAAGAAGTTGTCCATGTGATCTAAGCTTTTGATTATATTAACATAAAGGTGATCATTCTTAAAACATGTAGCATCCCCTTTTTCATTCCAGACACTGCTTTGTGATCTTTGCCTTGATTAATCTTGCCAGTTTTTAATTTTGTTAGTCTTTTCATATAATCTATTTCTAGCTGCATTGTTTCCTCTGTGTTACTTTTGTTTTGTTTCATTATTTTATATTTGTTTCTTTTTAAATTTATTTAGAAATTATTCTTTTATTCTTCTCATTCTTAAGAATGCAGTTTTTTCAGCATTTATTCCTATAATGTAAGGCTTAAAGTCTATAAATTTCCATAAAGCATCACTTAAACTATAACACACAAGATCTGATAATTGTATTATATTATTGTTAAATTATAAATATTTTGTAATATCTTACAGGTTTTTTGACTCATGACTTATTTGTAAATAATACATCTTAATTTACAAACATACAAAGAAATTAAGTTGTTCCTTACATAGTTAATGGCATCGTAAACAGAAAATGCAGTATAATGCCAATCCACTGAAATTTGTTAAAACCAGCTACGTTTGACCAGAATGTTATTTTTAATTTTTTTTAATTTTTGAAAAGAATTCTGAGATGCAGTGTTCCATAAATATCCATTATAGCAAGTTTATAAATGCTGGTATTAAGATATTTTATATTTTTGTTGATTGTTCTCTGTTTGTTCCAACATCTATTAAGAGAGATTATTTTACATAACTTACAATGCTGATAGATTTGCCTATTTCTTCTGTGGTCCTATTTATTTTTCCCTTAATATATTTTCAAAATGTATTATCAATTTTAATTACATTTTATTTGTTTATATTATTGTCCTGGCTTTTTCTCACTTTACCCACATCCTCCCAGCACTCCCACCCTCCCCTCCCTCAGGCAATCCCTATTTCATTGTCTGTGTCCATGGGTCATGCATATATGTTCTTTGGCTAATCCATTCACTTTCTTTCGTCCAGTCTGTGCCCCTTCCTTTTCCAACAGCTATCAGTCTGTCCAATGTATCTGTGCTTCTATTTCTATTTTGTTCATTAGTTTATGTTGTTCATTAGATTCCACATATAAGTGATATCATGCACTATTTGTCTTACACTGACTGACTTATTTCACTTAGCATATTATCATCCAGGTCCATCTATGCTGTCACAAAAAGAAAGAGTTCATTCTTTTTCACTGCTGAGTGGTATTCCACTGTGTAAATGTACTACACAGCTTTTTTATCCACTCATCTACCGATGGGCATTTAAGCTGTTTCCAGATCTTGGCTATTATAAATAACACTGCTATAAACATAGGGGTGCATATATTTTTTATATTGGTGTTTCAGGATTCTTAGGAACTATTTCCAGAAGTGGAATCACTGGGTCAAAAGGTATTTCCATGTTTAATTTTTTGAGGATACTCCATACTGTTTTCTACAGTGGCTGTACCAGTCTACGTTCCCACCAACAGTGCACTAGGGTTTGCTGTTTTCCATATCCTTGTGAACATTTGCTGTTTATTGACTTATTGATGGTAGCCAAGCTGACAAGGTGAGGTAATATTTCATAGTGGTTCTAATTTGCATCTCTCTTATGATTAGTGATGTTGAACATTTTTTCATATGTCTACTGGCCATCTGTATGTCCTCCTTGGAGAAGTGTCTATTCACATCCTTTGCCCATTTTTTAATTGGATTATTTGTCCTCATGGTATCGAGTCATATTAGGTCTTTGTAAATTTTGGAGATTAACCCTTTTCCAGCTATATCGCTGTTGAAAATGTTCTCCCATGCAGTGGGTTCTTTTTCATCTTGCTAATGGTTTCTTTAGCTGTGCAGAAAAATTTTAATTTGATGTAGTCCTATTTGTTTATTTTTTCCTTTATCCTAGTGGATACAGCAGCAAAAATATTGCAGCCTACATGGCAGAAAAGAGCAGGGAAAAAAAATAGACTAGCATAAGAGTTTGGGTGAAAAAGGAGGATCCTAAACCAACAGAAGGAGAAATGGAGAGGAAAAGACTGACTTGAGATATATTTGGAAGGCAGAAATGACAGATTTGATGGTGACTGGGTTATGAGAGGGAAAGTTAATCCTGGTTTTGAACTTGGGAATATAAATCATTGGTGGTGGCACTAACAAGATAGTAAATGCAGAAGGAAAGTACAATTGCTCTCAATTTTAAAAACATAAAACCAAGAAAGTAGAATTTGTGTTCCTCTACAATCTTGAGCTTCGGTTTGTAGTTGAATCCTGAAAAATAGTTTTTTAAATTCAAATGGAAATTCTCATATTGAATTCTGATGACTGAGAACAAGTTTTTGTCTCTTATAAAGTTCTTAAGACTACCTTTGGCAGGCTTGTAGATGAAGATCAAAACCTCGTATAGGTAAAAATTAACCAAAAATGGACCACAGACCTAAACGTTATACTATACAGCTCTAAAAAAAGATACACATCCTCTTGGAGTGAGCAAAGATTTCTTTGCACACAAAAATCATGCAGCCTAAAATAATAAAACCGTAAGTTCAACTTCATGAAAATTTACAACTTTTGCACTTCAAAGAACCTTTAAGAAAATCAGAAGGTGAACCACAGAAAGGGAGAAAACATTTTAAATACTTATATCCAAAAAAGAACTTGGATTCAGAATATATAACGAATACTTATAATTCAATAATAAAAAGATAAGCAACCCGGTTAAAAATGGACACATGACTGCAACAGACATTTTATAAAAGAAAATGTACAAATGACCTGTAAGTGCATCAAAAGATATTAAAACATCATTAGAATCAATAAAATCTAAATTAAAGCCAAAAGTATACAACCACATACCTACTAGAATAGGTAAAATTAAAAATATGGACAAATAGGCCTGGCTGGTGTAGCTCAGTGGATTGAGCGCGGGCTGGGAACCAGACAGTCCTGGTTTGATTCCCAGTCAGGGCACATGCCTGGGTTGCGGGCCAGGTCCCCTGTGAGGGCCATGTGAGAGGCAACCATACATTGCTGTTTCTCTCCCTCTCTGTCTCCCTCCCTTCTCCTCTCTCTAAAAAAAAATTTAAAAAAATATGGACAAATATTTGCAAGGATTGAAGGAACTAGAACTTTCATACATTGTTGGTAGAAATATGAAATGTTGTAAGCACTTTAGAAACCAGTTTGGCAGTTTCTTACGCAATTAAGCATACATTTATTATGGCCCAAGAGTTCTATTCCTGGGTATTTTGATCCAGAAGAAATGTAAGTATGTATCAATACAAAATTTCACATATGAATGTTCAGAAAAGCTTTATTCAGAAACCCAAATAGTAAGTCCACTGTAGGTGAATGGATAAACAAATTGTGATATATTCATGCAATGGAATACTATTCAGCAACACAAAAAAAAAGTACTAAATAGCCCTAGCTGGTGTAGCTCAGCAGATTGAGCACTGGCCTGCAAATAAAAGGGTCACTGGTACGATTCCCAGTCAGGGCACAGCCCTAGTTGTGGGCCAGGTCCCCAGCAGGGGGCATGTGAGAGGCAACCACACATTAATGTTTCTTTCCCTCCCTTCCTTCCTCTCTCTCTAAAAATAAATATATATATATATTTTTTTTTTAAAATGTACTACTGTACTAATACATGCAATAACATGGATGAATCTCAAAAACATTATGCTACGCAAAAGAAAGCATACAGAATGATTCTGTTTACATAAAATCATAGAAACAGTGAATCCAGTCCTTAGTAGTCCAAAACAGATAGTGATTGTTCGGGCCACAGTTGGAGAGGACTGACTGAGATGATGTACAACGGAATTAGAGGGAATGACGGAAATGTTCTATACCTTCACTGTGATGCTGACTTCATAGGTGTATGTCAAAATTTACCAAAATGAATGTGCATAAAGATATATGTAAATTTTACCTCAATGAAGTTTATTAAAACACACACACCCTAAACAGGATACAGCTTTAACTTTTTCTTTTGATTGCACTGATCTATACCACAAGAACATAGTAAGACAACCATCATTTAAATATATTTCAAACCAAAGGAGTGTATGAGAACCATGGACTCCACACTCCTTAGGCTATTCAAATATAGAATAAAGTTTAGCTTCCTTGGACTTGAGTTGTTTTATGTAACAATAACATTAGGGCATTATTCTTGAAATCTTCGTCAGTATTACACATAAAAGTAATATGGTGAGGCCTCTCAATATAATGCCCCTTAAAAAGAGTCCAAGCAGCCTTCCCCAAGCTAAAAAATACATATCACAAATAGCATTAAGATGAAGCATTAGTGCATGTCACTATTGTATCACTCATTTAACAAACAGTCTTGTCCTTTGGGCTAGAATAACTAAGCAGTTTAAGGTTAACGCTACAGAAACAATGAAAAAATTTTACAAAAATTTACAACATCCTTTTGGATGGCAGTTTAATATTAAACAAGAGTATAAGAAATCGTCAATTGATGCAAAATGCATTTAAAACAAACTTTAACAATGTAAGTGAAATTTTAAACAAACATTTATTGAATGCTTCAAATATGTACTAGACACAGCACATTTCATATCTCATTTAAACTTCCCAAACCTAATCTTGCCATCCCCATTTTACACATGGGGAAATCCAAGCATTGAGGAAACTAAGTAACTCATCCAAGATGACTCAGCTAGTAGATTACAGCATCATCCCAAACTCTTCACCACCATCTTTGCTCCTCCTAAGAAAGAAATGCTATATTCAAAAGGTGAACTCAAGATGTATTAAAGACCTAAATATAAAAGGTAAAACTACAAAACTATTAGAAGAAAATATTTGCAATTTATGGATTAGGAAGGGCTTCTTACTACCCAAAAGTAAAAAAAAATTGACAGACTTAAATACAATTTAACCAATTGAGTCAACAGATGAATGACAGATTGGGAAAATATTTGCCATGTCTAAAATCACCTTGAGGTTACTCTTCCAAATTCACAAGGAACTCTGAGAAATACTCAAAAAGTGGAAACCCAACTAAAAAGGAGGGTGAAGGACATGAATAAGCCAGACATGGAAAAGGAAACCCAAATGGCTAGCAATGATATGAAGAAATGATCAATCTCCCTGTCAAAAAGAGAAACTTACATGAAAGCAACATGAGATTCTATTTAACAACTGTCAAATTAGCAAAATGTGCGATGTTGTATAATACCAAAAACTGGCAAAACTGTGAGAAAATAGAGATTTATTTTATACATTGTTGGTAAGAGTAAAAATTGATATAGTCATTTTTAGAAATAATCTGGCAAAATTTAGTGATATTAAATGAGAGACTAATTTACAATCCAGCAATATCATTCCTGGATATATATCTCCAGATGAATTCTTCTACAGTCACTAGCAACATGTAAGAAGGTGTTTATTACAGAATTAGTTGTACCCAAGAGTTGGAGTCAATCTGAGCATCCATCATTAGAGGAATTGATAAATTTCTGCAAAATGCAAAACATGAACACTGTACAGTTAGAAGCAATGAACTACATGCACCTACAGCAACATGAACAGATCTCAAACACGCTGAGTGAAGAAAGTAAGATACAGAGCAAAACAGCGGTTATGGAGATGCAAAACACACAAATAACTACATAATTTTACAAGGATATATATATACACATACACACACACAGTATAAACACATAGATGGTGCAAGTGAGTGTTGGGAAAGATAGTGTGAATGGAAGTTGAGATTGAGAATGAAGAGGAAAAAATATAATCCAAACAGAGTATGCCTATAAGAAATACTAATCCTCTTCACCTGAAATGTTTTAAGTGCTATAGTCACATCAACTATTATTTATAGCTTTATGCAAATTGTTAGAAACCCCTTTTTCTGTGATGACTGAGCACTCTACAGAATACATTTTTTTTATTTTTAGAGAGAGGGGAAGGGATGGATAAAAAGGGGGAGAGAAACACCGAACAGCTGTCTCACAGGTCCCCAATCAGGAACCTGGCCCACAACCCAGGTATGTGTCATGACTGGGAATTGAACCAATGACCTTTCAGTTTGTAGGACAATACCCAATCCACTGAGTGACAACAGTCAGGGCTATGATAAATTTGAAAATTCATGGCATCTAGTTCTTGGTTGTCACTATAATAGGTAAATATACTCTAAACGGTCTAATAAAAGGATACTGAGCTATGAATCTGAAAAGTTATAACCTAGTCCAAGCTAACTAGTAATAGGAACTGGGCAAAGTCCTTTTACCCCTTTGAATTTATTTGCTTACCTGCAAAAATGGATTTGGGTGATCTTCCCAAATCGTTCCATCTCCAAAATTATTTCATTTATTTTCTCAGTTAATATTTATTCATATTAAATTATATTCTCTGTTCTCCATCTATTCCCTTCCTGCCCCCACTCCCAAAAGTAAAAAAAAATAAAAGAATATTAAGAGTTTTCATAAAATTATACAGCAATAGGACTAAAATTTAGTTTTTGGGGGTAGAAAGGAGAAAGCATTAAGGAGACACAGGGATTTTCAAGTATGTAAGGCAAAGTCAGGTGGGCAACTTGAGCCCAGATTCAGACAATCTACTCCTTAAAAGAGTTTACATGTCACTATTACCCTTCTCAAAACACATGTTAATATGCCTTAACTAGTTCCTACTTGAAGTCCATAAATTTCAGCTTATCTCTATCAGTTTTCAGATAAAAATGATTTCTAAAGGTCTCTTACATATTAAAAATGTAATATTCTAAGAGAATGATTTTTTAAATGAACAAACTAGCCACACCCAGCATTTAACCAAAAACCAAGCATTCAATTAGAACTATGGATTCAAGGAATATAAAGACCTTAAGAATAAGGAAAATTAGAATATACTGTAGGTTGGTGAACACGAATGGTAATGAGGTATCTAAGAATAGTGGTGTCACAACTTATAAAAAGGAAATTCAAATCAGAGTACTTAAAGTGCCTAAAAAACTGAAATTAGAATATTTAGAATAGCTAAAAATTTGAAATTAGAATATCTTAAAAAAGAAAATACAGGACTTTCAATATTCTTAGACTACAATAATAAACATAAGAAATTGACATCATTCTCATATTTACCTTCCATTCACATTTTATTTTAAACATGGCTGGGGGAAGGGGGAGGGGGAGGCTAGTGGGAATTAAGAGGTCACAAAACATCTGTTACTAATAATTCTAGCACAGATGTAGTTGTAACAGCAAAAGAAATGATGAAGGTTTTCCCAGGTTGCCATATGATAAGGTCTTCTACCAAAAGCCCGAGTTTATATCTGAAACTCCACGTATCAAGTTTCAGTAAATAGATAAAGTTGATTATGAGAGGAAATATGTATATGGATAGATAAATGTCATCCCTATAAATATAGAGGACATGTGTTAAATAACAGGAAGATGACTGAAGAAATAAGTGAAAGAAAAATAACTTCTTAGGGGATGAGAAATCAAGACTTCAGTACCATTTCATACCTATAATACAAGTATAGATTTGAACTTGGCTTGTTTTGCTCTTCCCTTTTGGAATCTTTCCATTTATCTACACCTAAATGATACACTCCAAAATATTAATTTTTTCTCTACAATCATAAGGCGAACATTACTTATCAGAGAGCATTTTGCTATTTAAGTAGCATCGTACAGTGCCATATTTTCAAGCAACTCAGTTTCTTAAGATAACAAGCAGCATAACCCACTTCCATCAAGGTTAGTATGTAGACATGCTCACATCATACTGAAAAATTTTAGGACATTCATGTTCTAAGAATGCTCACTTTGGGAAATCAATTCTCAAAACACTTTACCATCCAAAGTAAAGGTAATTTTCTATGGCAATGCCTGTATAATAGGTCACGTTTACTTTTAACTTGGGTTGCTGCAAAACTTTTTCTGCTATATGTATATCCATTCATTTTCTACTTTTAGCAGTTCGATGATCATTTAGCAGGTAATATGTATAACATGCAGCCTTTTCAAATATTTGTAAAAGTCATTTCATTATATTTCCTAATCAGGGCACTTTTCTGATTTAAATTTTTTTAAAATTCTTTCAACAATGAACTCTTATTTTAGTTTACATCTCTATTAGAAATGAACATGTATTTCCCCATAAGTAGTGATCAAGCCACAGAGATTAAGAAACCTTTTTAAGTCATAAATATTATTTCTAAAATTCATCAAGTCCTCTAATCTTTCACTGCACTTCTGCACACTAATGCACATCTTCTTCCCACATCTGCATGATTCTTCTTCTCTACTGCAATTCAATACAGGTAGTTAAGGGTAGCTAACAATATAATTCCGCATGATATTGCATCTGTGTTTACATCTGGCTCTAATCACATGTGTAGAATGATTTATACAGGGGAAAGCAAAAAAAGGGTAAAAAAAACCTATAACTATGATCAGTCATTATGTTATAATTTTTTAAATATTCCCAATTTGATAGAACTTTCTCCCCACATGCTTTAAAGCAACTAAAATTGTAAACACAGGGTATGGCATTTCAAAAATACTGAATACTAGACAAAGAAAATAAAGTACTAACCAAGTATTTCATGTGCTTTAATATCAGAGTCATTTTAACAAGTGATTGATCCTTTCAATTCATGAGATAGTTTTGCTCCACACCATAATTATGTATGTTATGGTTTTGTGGTAAAATTCCTCAGTTCATTTACAAAAAGTAGTGAATCAAACCTTGTCACTACTGAGCTCTAGGTTTTAGGAGAACACCAAATTCAAGAAATATCTGCCAGGAAGTATAAAATTCTATCCCCCCTCCCCGCCCTCCTTCTCCCTTTCTTTCTCTCTCCTCTCTCTGACATACTAAAATGAGAAATTCATACAGGCTTACCTAAAAATGCAGGCGATTTTACTTATTTCAATACAAAGAGTATTACTCTTGCATTATGATACTGGCACTGGCAAATTTATAGAAACACCATTAAAAGTAATTAGGGAAATAAATACTTCTGACATTTGACAAATGAAAGGTTTGCAAAAGTTTACAGTTATAGTAAGTTAATTATTTAAGGACACAAACCAAAAAGACACAACTAAATTCACTGAGTCTTGTGCAATTATTTACAGGTAAAAGTTATATCAATTTATAGTTATTTTAAAGAATTCTTTTAATACAGGCATACAATAATTAACAAACAATACTTCTCCACTGCATTTAAATCCTCTAAAAATTTACATTCCTTAATTTACAAGTGGTAAATTTAAATTTATACACTATCTGATTCTTAATAAAAGGAGAAAGAAAAGATATCTGAAAATCGCTAACATCAGAGTGACTGCTGATTAAGACCTTTATTAGTAGTTGTCTGCCAACCCATGCATAGGTTAAGTATACCTAAGTTATAGAAAAATAATTATACAGTATTATCAATTAGTTGTGATTTTTCTTACTCCATTTACCATTAACATCTTTTAATATCTAAAGATATCTTTTTCAGTGTTTTTACTATGAAGATAAAGGAGGTAAAAGATATAGTAAATATGCAATATAAATATGCGCCAATAATTATATGTTCTTTTCCAAACCTAACAACATAAGGCTTTTTTAACCAGTAATATGACTGGTCTAAAGCAAGACTAAATTGATAGCAACATCAATTTCAAGATTTAAAAAGCTCAAATTTATAGAATTGTTCAAGTTAAAACATTCCTACCTCTTTCCAGTCCTAGGAGACTAGAAAATGCTTATGCCTAATTTACCCACAGCTGGTTTAAAATAATAGTAAGACTCAGAATTACAAGAAAGGTCTCTATCAATACAGAGGTCCCAATCAACAGGAGATAAACAGACTTATGGTACTGCTACACCAATAATCATTTTTGCTAGCATCCTCTACTGGTGGTTTCCAAAGATAGCAAGTGGTGCAAATGACAGAAAGATATGTTCTTCCTAGTCCATCTAAAGTGAATTAATCAGCATGTAGTCATTAGCAGCTAGAGTACATTTATCAAAATAAATAAATAAATAAAATAAATAAATAAATGCATAAGAAAACCAGAGAATAGAACTAAAAAATGAGAAGACAAATTTTAAAAATACAACAAAGCATTATATTATAAATGATAAAAATCTATTTAAGCAATTCTAATTTCACTCCTTCATAGATGACTAACATCATTACCATAAAGTTACTAGGTAAGGTTTGTTGCTTTGGCCACACCTTGCTTAACTGGTTTACCCCTGTCAAGTTACATTACTTGATTCTCCAGTTACTCTGCAGATATATGCTAGAAAGGAAATTAAAATATTTTACTGGAGGCTCATCAGCTAAATATGCAAACCTTACTTTAAAATGAAAAAATTATTTATAGATAAATAACAGCACAAAGTATCTCTATGACTAAATGCCACTGGATACAGCATTTATTTCTTCATTCAAAAAGAATTAAGAGTTCCCATTTTTCCAAGCAATTCTCTCCAATAAACAACTGCAACTTAAATACGATTGCGTTGCTAAGAAATAACCAGCACCTACCCCGAGGTTTCACCACACAATGGCATGTAACTTCATTTTTAATTTGCAAATTTTAAGGCTTAATCAAATAGCATAGTGGTAATCATCAGCAATGAAATGTATTTGAGAACAAAAAGGAATACAAAGACAGAGCCAAAAGTGATGAAAATGGAAGATACCTGTAGTACAGTGCTATCTTAAACACCTTTTGTTTTCCCAGAGTAATGCATACTGCAGACAAGACATTTTGTGCTAAAGAGCCCCAAATCTGTTTTCCTAATATTAAACACAAAGGAAAAACACTGACAGCAAACGTGGTAAATAAATCCCTCCCTTGAGAACGAAAGCAGCAGACAGGAGGGGGCTGACATACATGCAGGAGAAAACTAAACACCATCTTTTTTCTACCTGCACAAGTTGCCATTTGCTGCAGCGACCGAGAACCTCTTTTTTCCTGTTGAATTCAAGTACCTTTCAGGATAGATTTCCCCCCTTAAGTCATCTGTTGATATGCCTTATGGGTGTAATATTCGTATCACAGGATCTTTAGGAGAAAAATCCATTCTTTCCTGTTCAGGTAAACATGTTTACAGCAGCTGCACAGACGCTGGGTGGCTCAGACTCACATGTCACACATATGTCGTCAGCAACAAGAAAAGCCCCTTTCTATGGCGATGAACATTTTACATAAGGTAAAAAGCGAACAGCCCTTTCCGAACCAACTTACCTTTCATAAAGCCACATCAGCAACAGCGGAACAGCTCAATATAGAACACACACTATTTGACGCTAAAACAGGAAATTAAAATTGCAATAGCCTATGCTCCGCTCCTTGCTGTAACAAGTCATCTCTCCACAATGAAGATACCAAATATTAGTTATCAATCGTAACTGATAGATGCATTTAAAAATGTTTATTTGAATAACCAGAAGCATTCAAGAAAGCAGTGATTTTAATGTTGAAGGCTCAAATATATTAAAAATATGTTTACGATTAGAAGGAAACGTCTTGAAACAGCTTAAAATCTTCGTATCTGCTTCTAGACAGGAAATCCCACACAAAATCTAAAATTGCCAGGAAAGGTTACAAAACCTCGCGTTTCGCATCCGAGAGGGGAGGGAGAAAGGGAGCCAGGCGAGGGGGGTGGGGCAGGGGGAGCGCGAGAGAGTTTTTACTTAAACATGTATTTCCTTAATTTTGGGGGAAGATACAGCGATTGCAATATAGGTGCATTTATTTCCCTATTCTTAAAAACTCATTTTAAAAATAACGCAGAACCCCAGACAAGCCCCTCGGTCCGAAATGTACGTGTAATTCCTTATATAGCCTGGGCCGCAGCCGGCAGCAGAGCCGTTGCCGCCCATTATTATACAAACAGGTACCCGGCTGGCGGGCGGGGGCCTCTCCAAGCGCTCACGCCGCCCCCGGGCGGACAAGTCTCGCCCCTCTCACCACAGGAACTGTCCAGACAATAACAATCAGCAGACATTTCACCGCTGAACAGGAGAGAGAGAAAGCACAGAACCACCCCGAGATAAGCAGAAATACAACCAACTTACAACGTCTCTCCAAACTGGAAAAGGCCACTGTGCAACAACAACCACATGTTCGGGTCTTGCTCTCTCAGTCGCTGGCTTGCTTATTTATTTATTTATTTATTTATTTATTTATTTATTTATTTATTTAAAACTCTCTCGCAGGCCGAGGGGTGTGCATTTACCCGCACATCAGCACAAATCAATAAATATTGCAGCTGCAGCTGCAGCAAGAGCAGCCGACCCGCGCGCGTCGGTCAGTCCTCCCGCCCCCTCCCCCATCCCCTTCCACCCGAGACCGTGAGCGCCATCCAAGCTCCATTATCCGGCTTCAGCGCTCCGAGCGTCCAGGCCAGGTAACAACTTCCCCAAAAACCGAAAGAGAAAAAGAGAGGCGTACGCACACAGCCCCATCCCAGCGCGGAGCAGGAGTCCTCCCCGGGGAGGGTGCTCTGTCTGTGGTGCTTCGCCTGTCTCTAACCAGGTAACAACTCTACAAACACACCCGCTGCCCAGCTCGCCGCCATCCACAGATCTCCCCCAGCAGCAAGTAGGCTCCCACTGCTGCCCCGTCGTCCCTGCCGCCCCACCAGCGCCCCGCAGAACGTGGACCTCACTCGCGGGGCTCGCCTCTGCGGCCCAGGGCGCGCTGGCCGCGGGGCGGGGGAGGAGGGGCACTTAGGGACCCGCGCCTCCGCCGCTAATCCCCACTCCGCGAGCGCGCCGGCTGGTCACAACTTTACCGCCGCCGGCCGAGCCTGGTCCGCCCGCGGCGCGCCCCACCGGCGCCCGCGCACACGCGCGCACGGACGACACGCAGCCGGGCTGCCGCGTCCCACCGCCGCGCGCCTGCCCGGCCCGAGCCGCGGGGCCCCGAGCGACAGCGCGGGCTGGGGCCGCGGCGCGCGGAAGCCACTTTGCAGAGCCAGGAACGGCACAAGTTAGTTCCCAGCTCCGGGGAGCCTGGCGCTGAGGGGAAATACAGCGAAGGGGGCTGAAGAGGAGGGGTAGCGGGGAGGCGCGAGGGGCAGAAGAGTGGGGAAAAGTGCGAAAAGAAGCAACAGCCGCTCCACCCGAGACCAGAAAAGTGAATGCCGCGTCCCGCCCGCCCGCCCAGAGCCGGGGATGCGGAGGCAGCGGCTAACGGTCCAGGGAGGCGGCAGAGGCGGCAGGAACCGCTAGGCGGAGAGAGACCAGGTAAGAGACATAACGGTTCAGGGAGAGCGAGCGGCCGCGGCGCGGCTCCGGCAGCTGAGGGGGGCAGAGAGCACTACTTTCTACTTTCCCACTCCACTTTGCCCGTCCCTGCCCCGGCCGCCCCCAGCCCGGCTCGCCCCCTCACCCTCGGGGCGCCCCGGCTGCCCGGCTCCCCCTGACTCCGCCGCTCCCCGGTCCCCTCCGCCACTCACCGTTATTGCGCCGCGGGTTCGCCTGCTTTCTGCGCTTACACCTGGGGCCATCCGCCATGATCCTCTCGCTTGAGTCTAAATGCTCGAGTCACCTCCTCCCCCTCCCTCCCCCTTCCCCCCCACCCCTCCGCCTCCACCCCTCCCCCCTCCCCACCGCACCTGGTTTACGACACTCGCGGCTTTACGACATCACCTTCCTTACACCTAGAGCCGGTTGCTCTACGGCCGGAACCTTGTTGCTAGGGAGGGGACGGTTTGCGGCAACCGTGGAAACAGCTGAGTTTGAATTGAGGGCCGAAGGAAAAGTTTCCCTCAGGTGTCCTGGGATGGGGAAGGGGACATTAGGAAACTGGGTGGGGGGCTGGGGGGGATGTGATCAGAAGGGCAACAGGCTGTCAGACCGAGAAAGGTAAAGTAGGAGGCTCCGCGCTGTTCTGTGTCTCAACTGGCCACACCCGCCGCAGCTGCCTGGGGCTCGTGCGGGTCTGGCTAATTCTCGGCACCCTGTGCCCTCAGAGTAACCTGAGCAACCTATTTTCCCTCTTCCTCAAGGCTGAGCTCCGCTCCCACGCAGCGCTCGTCCGCTCCCTGCACCGTGGGGCCCCGGAGCGGGTCGTGCTCGGGGCTTCGCGGGAAGTTCCCAGGATTTGGGGAAGGGCAGGTTTGAGGAACAGCGAGGGACTGATTTGGGAAGCTCAGCCTCTGACCACGAGTACACGCGACGTCACGAGAGAGGCTACCTGACCCCGCCGTCCTCACTCTCGTCCCTTATACAGACGCATGGTTCCCGGCCCCCCCCCCTACCCCCAGCAAACCGAGTTGGGACGTGACTTCAATTAGAACTTCGGCTGGACTGAAAGAGAGGCGAGAAGTTCCGCTTGCAAGCTACCTCCGCGGTAAAGCGCAATGAGTAATACCCACACTGTCTCTGTCTCACTTCCTCATCCGCACCAGGTTCACCTGCTGTCACCTCGGCCTTACCCCGCCCGGCCGCCCTGCTCTCGGAGCTCCTGCCGACTTTCCCCTACAGTCGCCCCACGAGATCCTAGGCATCAAGATTCAGAGTGAAGGAGTAAACAGGCCAGGAATTACTACCTAAATGGGCAGTTATTGCTGTATAGGACTTTAAAGCAAGAAGCACGACTGACAAATGTGGTCCATGAGACAGATTGCTGATTTTTATCTCAAGTCTCTGACTTCGTATAAGTTTGGAGGATTTCTTAAAGGCACTAGAGATAATAGCACAAATACCAAGGAAGCTGAGTCTTAAGTAGTCGGTAGGACTTAGCTTTCCCCTCCCCCCACCTCCCTTTCCAATGGGGAAGTGTCTTTGGGACCAACTTTATGGAATAAATGAGCTGTATTTAAAATAATATAGTTATTAGTTATAATAGTTACAACTATAGTATATAGTTATATACTATATAACTATATATAGCTAACTATTATGTAGTTATAAATCGTATCAGAATTGAGAAAACTGAAATATGCCATATAGATTATTAGAAATAACATAGTCGCCCAGCACAGTGCTGTCAGTAGGTGCTCAAAAAATTTGCCATACTTATGGCAGGATTCCTTATTATGTTAAAATAATCTTTTAAACAGCTCCAGAATTTTAGAGGATTCATTAATAATCTTTTCAAACCTTTCAACTGAAATAAATTTACAGCTGAAGTCTGGTAATTTAAAATTAGAAAGTTTAATCCTGAATATAGATAAAAATTTTCTCTCTCACATTTACTTTGGCATTTTGAGAAGTGAATGCATTATTTATTGGTGCATGAAATGTAACTGAAAATATTCTTTGCTGTATATTATGTCTATGTATTGACTCTCACTCTCAATGCCAAAACTAGAATCATTATTTGTAGTGATTATTTTAAGTACAGGCAGTTTACACTTTCCTCAACACCATGTTACCTGAACATGTGTGTGTCAGAGCCAGGACCTTGCCCATGCTTTGCTTGGTTTAAGTGGTAAGTTACCTACCCATTTAAGAGCATATAATGCTCTTCAGTTGCTATCTGAATCAGATTGTAGACTTTATCCTTTGCTAACACTGTCCCCCCCCAAACACGCACAACTCTTTTGTACTTACCCTAATTTCCAATCAGAAGGGAAAAAAATACTTCCTAACTGTGGCAAATTTTTTACTTGTTCTTAAACTTAGGAAATATTACACATGCCATTTGGTTTGCTCTTTCTGAAGTGGCTGTTCTGTACCTCCCAGGTTTCCTTCATTGTTCATCCTCACCTTGAAATCCAAGACAAAGTGAAGGGACAAATCAAGTAGGAGTCATTTTCTTCCTTACTTTAGTGCTTATTAGTTTAGTTAGCTTGGGCTAGATGTATTTAATTCCATGTGGACAGATAACCTTTTTTTGTTTTTTCCTTCTTCATATCTACCACCTTAGCACCTAGCAGAGTACCTAGTCTCATGATAAGTAAATATTTCTTAAATAAATTTTGTTGATTTTTTTCTGAATCTGTTCTTAGCTTTAAAGTAAGGATTGTTTACCTTCATCACATTAGTTCTTAGGAGCAATTGAAATCATGGAAGTAAAAGCCATTTACTGTCATTTATATCCTGATTTATTTTGAGACAATTGCTCTTGGTTTTAGATTCTCCATAATCATTTCCCCAAATGATAACTCTGCTCACTCATATTTTTAAAATATACAAAGGAAATATTATTGATATCCCAACTCTTCTAATACAAATTTTCAATTTTGTAAATCTTGTAATAATTATGTATATTATAAATTGAATACTTGATTAATATATTTTGTTTAGTGTAAATATTTCTAAAGTTATTGAAATCTAGACTGGAAAGAAAGCAGACAAAAGTAAGTCTCAGAATAAATTGCTGCTTTAAACCTGATGCATATGTGATGATTCATCTCTCAAATATAACTAAACAATTGGAAAAATTCTTTAGAATAAATTTACTAAAATTTAGGTTTAGTTAAATCAAAGATGATGAGGATACTATAAAACTTTAACATTTATTCTGTATTGATGGTTTTAATACATCAATAATAATTGCAGTTCCATCATACAGTATATATTCAGTATATGCTATTTTTAATGTCAATTAAATATTAATACTGTTTCTAGTGAGCACTGGGATATACTGAAGGAGAAGTATTCTGAAAATGAATTGCTATAATCTTTTCTAAATTTACAGGTAAATGTAAATAAGTAGAATATTTTCAATATTGAGTTGTTTTCTATAATTTTTTCACGAACCCTTTGCACCTACTCTTTGCTTTCCATATAAGATTAATGTATAAATGAGGATAGAATTTGACATAAAATTATTTCAAGTTTAAAGTATAGGTATTTCATGGCATTCCACATCAAGCCTATGATTTCCATGTACCAAAGTTCCTGAACACATTTGAGAAGTATAACTTACGATTCTACAATCTTCATCAGAATAAAAAGTTCATTCTTTTCATGGAGGTATAAAAATATTAATTATGCTAATTAAATTAATTATATTAATGTGATTTTAACATTAGAGGTTTGAAGAGAAAAGAATAAATTTGATACCTGTTTTCTATCAAAGTACAGAACTTAGAATCCTCTAAAGTTGGTCCTCGATCCTTGGCACAGTAGTAACTCTGGATATGTGTTTCACAATGAGACAAAATAGGGCCACGGCCATTTCACTACCTGCAGTTTCGCCACATTCTACAATGACTGAGTTAGGAAGGAAACAAGACTACAGAGTGATGCAGAAATTCACAGTTGTCTTTAGGGCTCATGAATAAAATCCAGGAGGGAATAATAGGGAAAAATGTTTCACCAGACCTTCATGTGGTTTTATTATCTGTTGTATCACAAGATGGTATTGCCCACTCTGGGGAATAAGGTACGTATTTTTAATATAAGTCAGTGAAAAGTTAACACAGAGAGCTTCTTTATTTGGGAGGCAGATTTTCAGGAACATGTCTAATATAGAGAAATGTAAATATAAACATAGAGGTTTGACAGATGTTAATGAACATCCAAAAAGTAAAATTAATCTTTTTCATAAAATCACAGTAACACATTGCTTTCAAAGGCTACTTCCACAGAAGATAGATTAGAGTTCCTAGTATTGATATCACATATGAACATGAATAGCATTTTTTTCTGTACCAAAAATTTATAGGTAATTTGTGTAGGGGTGTCCAATCCGCGGCCCAGGATGGTTATGAATGTGGCCCAACACAAAATCGTAAATTTACTTAAAACATTATGAGGTTATTTTGTTTTCATTAGTGTTTGTGTGTTTAATGTGTGGCCCAAGACAACTCTTTTTCCAGTGTGGCCCAGAGGTGCCAAAAATCTGGACACCCCTATTGGAGAGAGAGAGAAAGCAGCATGCATATTTTGTATTGAGTGAAATCTAGTTATTTACCATGATTTCAGAGGTCTGATATGTGGTTTCACCTGTTGTTTTTCTCCCTTTTGTCTCCATGTATTTCTTTTCTCTGGTATTTTAACTTCTTTTAGCAGCTGGTTGGTTCTCTTACAGAGTGTGTCTGTTTCTTTGAACTGCAGTCCAGGCGTTCTGTATTCCACAGGTCTTAGTTACAATCACTGCCACTCTTCAGTCCTTGCAGTATATATATTTAAGATATTTCCAGTGACTACCAGGTTTGAAATGTCCCACCATAAACTCACATTAAAAAGTTGGTAATGAGACATACCCTGTGTTCAAATATATCCACAGCTTTAAGATCCCTGGACAGACCCTTCTAATACTTTAATGCCTTTATTTCTTTGCTCACTCTCTTTATCCTACTTACATAAATAGATCACACACTGTGCCCCTCTCTACTGTTTTACTGTTTAATCATTCTCTTCCATCTTTCTTTGTCCCAGCTCTGACACAGCTCTGTTTGGATCAATTCCTTTCCTCTTTTTGTTAGGGTTTTTGAATTGTTCTGGCTCTGTAAAATATTTTGCTTTTTCATATTATGCTGGTTATTATCTGTCTTTCTATGCCCTTGGAGGCCAATTTCTATGGACATCACTGAGGCTCCTTTACCCTCTGGTTTCTGTATATTTGGTTTCAGCCAATTTGGAGACATTGTCAAATGATCAGAGGGAAGAAAGAGAGAGAAGTCAAGATACTTATTTAACCTTCCCCCATACTCCCTCCTGCGTGTCTGTGGCTTTTGGCAGTAGCTTCACTCTTGTCTACCTAAGGCCGTGGCTGTGGTCAGACAACCCTATTGCCTTGGCTATAGGTCTTGGCAAGCTTCAGAAACTGCCTCTTCCATGAGTCCTTTCAGGCCTAAGAAAGGTATTGGCTACCTCCTGTTGTGAGTCCTTGGGTCCATTATCCCTTATTGGTTCCCTTAACGCCTAAACACATCTCTGTAAATAGTCTATTCCTCAGACTGTCTTCAATTTACCCTTTGAGTATATCATTTATTTCCTGCCAGGTCCCTGAGTAATACACATATAGAAGTAAAATGTATTTTTCACTGTATTTATTATCTACCAAGAATTATGCTTCTGTTAATTATAACACTAAAGTTTAAATGTGATGTAAATGTTATTCATTGACTAAATATATACTCATGTTCTAATGTGTATATATGCAAAATCTGGTAAATACTTAGAAATTTGTCAGAGTCTATTATATAGTAATTATTCATTAACTATTTGTGGAATGGAGGCCTCTGCCGTAATTGATCTAAAATCTGGATGAGGCTGCAGAGGTAGAGAATCATCAAATGAAGATGCTTAGAATTTGGGACCTTATAGTGAAAATAGTTGTAAGCCATGAAAGAGTTTTTTAAAAAGTCAAGTATCCAGAGTATGCAAGATGTTAGTGTTCTGTGACAGGAAAGAAAAAGTGAGCAGAACATCCAGCATTAAGAGAACTTTTTTCTTTTGAATAATCATTCAAAAGAATAACTCAGCAAGGAAAAGCAATACAGGTAACAGATATGGTTATGCAAATATAGCACAGATGAAGAACAGCCTTTCCAGATTACATTAACAAGTAGTGTAATACTGTTGTTAAAACTTAAGCTGTATAAAATAGTATTTCCAATATTTATTAGTAAAATTGTTTCTGGTTATACATTGTTATAGTGGTTTTTCCAATGTCCTAGTACTGCCTTAGTACATGGCAGGCCCTGAAAATTACATGATAAATGAATGAATATAAAAAAAAGAGTCTCCAATATATTCTTTAATACTTGACATTTTTTCCCACTATGATGTTTACCCCAGACCAATGCATAAAAGCTAACATTCTCCCTGTTCAGATTCTAATCTGTCTTCCAGAATAACTTGTATAAGGGATGGGGCAAAAGTGGGCTTACAGCTGTGAGTATATGAAACGCAGTTTATTCTTGTATTATTTATTATTATATTTATTGCCATACAAACAACTGTAAACCTACATTCGCCCGACCCTCTGTTGTCAAGAGGGCAGATTAGTTTTCTTCCCCTGGATTTCAGATGATCTCAGCGCTTCTCCAGGAGTATCAGGAATCTTGAAAATTAGACGATCAGCCCCACATAGCTAGTGAGTCCATCACATCCTTCAGCGCGCCTTTTCCATACCACAGTTGTAGCTTTTATCACTTGTATATGTGTTTTACAGCGGTCTCCTCTCCTAGTCTGAACGTCTTGTCTTTATATTCCCCCCAAAGCAATACCTAATGGGACACACGCTCAGTAATTATGGAAAAGAGGGGAAGTTCTTGCCATTTGTGAATCATTCCTACACTGGAGTTTTGTGAAGAGCAAGTGAGATTTTGAATGTGAAGTGTTTTACATAGTGCCTGGCATGTGGTAGACAGTGAGTGACAGATAATAAACACAAAAGCAAATTCTCAATGATCAGAGTTGGATCTTAAGAACATAATCCACTAGAAATGCCTATTCAATGCCTTTTTGTTTAGGGCTAAAAGATCACTTTTTTCCCTGAGGATGTCATTTCAGGTACAGGTGGAATGACTAATAAAAAGGCAAAAAGAAGAGATGATAACACATTTAACGTTAGTTGGAATATTTGTTGTATTGTCTAGAAATAATGTTGGCTTACATTAGCTATATTATCTAAGGAGTTATCTACACAATAAGTACGTTTACTACCCTAGGATAACAATTTTTGCACTGTAACTAGATGACACACGGCCCTTTTTAAAAATACAAGTTAAAGATTATGAAAGACAAACTGGCTTAGTTTTGTTTCTTGGTTTGTTTATAACAGACACCAATACAAACTGGCCCACACAAAAAAAGATGGAAATTTATAGTAAGGAAGTGAATTCACCACCACCCAACACCACCCCCTACACACACACAGACTCCAAGAGTAGGAAAGCAGTCGGGCCTCACTCACAGTGAGGAGGTGGGAAACACCTTTAGATAACGCAGACAGCACCTCTGTTTCTTATCTCTGCATCTCTCTGAGAACCTATTTCATTTTCTTTCAGGACTTTCTGCTCTGCATGCAGGTAGTGTCGGAAGAGGTATGAGAAGACATTTAAATGTGTCCACTGTAACATACAAGATCAGTATTCAATCTGTTTTCATATTTTTAGTTTATGTAGTTAAAATAATGCCTAGTTTTTGCCACATATGAGGACTACATATAATTTAGATTTATGCTGTTTTTGCTTAACATATCACACACATTTCCTATATAAGCACATAACCTTTACACTCGAATTATTTTACTTGACTAATATTTCTCAGGTTGTTACACTGTAATTTACTAAAGCAATTACATACTGTTGAACACTTGAATTACTTTTAGTTTTTCTTGTTGTTATTTTGTGAAGGATAAGCGTTCTTGTGATATAGTGTTTTTTGATTCTTGATCATTTCCTGGGAAAATATTCTCAAAACTGCAATTATACAGTCAGTGGAAATGAGCATGGTTGCATCTTTTTAAACACATAGTCAGCTTGCTTTAGAGAAGAGTTGTGCCAGTACAGGAGTGGCAAAGCTGGCTTACAGTCGTGAGTATACAGAACACAGGGTTTGTCCTTGTATTATTTATTATTTTATTTTTTTCCATATAAACAACGGTAAAGCTACTTTTGCTCCACCTAGTATATGACACCACTAGAAAAATGTGAGATTTTGTCTCACCATGATTAAAATTTTTTTGAAAGTTGGTAGCTATTCACCCTGATTGAAAACATATGAATTGCTCAAACTTTTAAAATATGTACATGGCAAACAAATTAAATGCACTAATGAAGAACATATATAAATATGTAATAAATTCCATACTGGATTAAACCAGTAATCATTCCAGCTCTGGATTTTGAGACCTATTTAAGTTCTTTCATGCCCACTATTACAAAAAAAAAAAAAACATGTATGGGTATGTTTATTTAAAATTCTCTTATTAGTGAAAGAACAATTTGTGTTTCATTTAGATTTTGATTAAGCTTGTCACTGGATATTTTAAATAAAGTATTTAGAATTTTTATAAGTTTAAATTCTTGTTTGCTCTTAAGAAATAATCAGTCAACTGCAGAGATCCCTTTCATGTGCTAGCAAAATTTAGCTATGTTTGCCCTAGCCAGTGTGGCTCAGTTGGTTGGAGCCTCTTCCCATAACTGGAAGGTTGCAGTTCGATTCCCTCTCAGGGCACATGCCTGGGTTGTGGCCCAATCATATGACCATATGACCCTCGGTACACATGCGTATGGGAGGCACCCAATCCATGTATCTGTATTGCATCATTGGCTCTCTCTCTGCCCTTCTCTCTATCTCCCTCTCTCCCTTCTGCTCTCTCTAAAAACAAGAAATGTCCTTGGGTGAGGATTTTAAAAATTAAATAAATAAATAAGCAATTTTGGAATTCTTAAATAAGCATATTTGACTATTAAATAAATTGAAGAGTAAACCAAAGGAGTTCCTAGGAATACTATGCAGTAATTTAAAATAAATTAAGCACCTGACTTGAAAAGCTGTCAAAGTTAAAAAGTAAAGTCAGGTAAAAAAGGCAAGGTGAAGAACAGTGTGTATAGTTAGCTACCATGTATACATGTGTGTATATAGATGTAGATATACACATATAGGAGCAATTATGCACATTTGTAAGTACATAGGTACTTTGTTGAAGGACCCATGGTAGCATGTTTGCTTTGGGGAAGTTGTTCTGGGAGGTTGAGGTACAGGAGAGAGAAAGACTTTGTACTTAATGTCATATTTTTAAACTGTGTATCATGAACACATTTATCTATACAAAAACATGAATAATGGCAGTTTTTAGTATTATGTCCAAAAGGCTATGTAGCTTTTCCTAAAAGCTGTTTTGTGTATATAGTTCTTTATTAAGGAATGGTACTTATAATCTAGATATTCAAAAAGCTGCAAGATATATAGTCAACTCTTAGCGCTGCTAATGGGTATAGGCATAGCATGGTCTAACACAATTACAAGTCTGTTAGCCAATATTTTTACTTTTCATCCACATTCAAACCATATAATTCTGGCCAATTTCCCCTTTTGCTGATTTTCTATGGTAAATTATTATTGTAGTTGTTATTATTATATTTTTACATTGTACACATTAAAGTTATGTCAATTATATCTTTTTTAACTTTATTTTTATTATTCATACTATTACAGATGTCTCCATTTTCTCCCCCTTTGTTCACCTCCACTCAGTCCTCCTCTGCCTTCCCTCTGGCCACCACCACGCTGTTGTCTGTGTCCATGGGTTATGCGTATATGTTCTTTGGCTACTCCCTTCACCTTCTTTCATCCAGTTCCTCCTCCCCCCGCCTCTGACAGCTCTCAGTCTGTTCCATGTATCCATGCCTCTGTTTCTATTTTGTTCATCAGTTTATTTTGTTCATTAGATTCCACGTATAAGTGAGATCATATGGTACTTGTCTTTTGCTGACTGGCTTATTTCACTTAGCATAGTATTCTCCAGGCCCATCCAAATTGTAAAGGAGGAAGTAAAACTGTCATTATCACAAATGACATGATATTGTACATAGAAAACCCTGAAGGCTCCACCAGAAAGCTACTAGAACTAATAAATGAATTCAGTAAAGTAGCAGGATCCAAAATTAATATTCACAAATCAATGGCATTTTTATTCGGCAATAATGAACCATCAGAAAGAAAAACCAAGAAAACAATTTCATTTACTATTGCAACAACAAAAAAATAAGGTGTCTGGGAATAAACTTAGCTAAGGAGATAAAAGACTTGTACTCAGAAAACTATAGGATATTGAAGAAAGAAATTCAGGAAGATAAAATTAGGTACAAGCATATACCATGTTTATGGGAAATTCTTAATCTCAGATGAATTTTCTTGCTCTCCTCTATCAACATTGCCTTCACCTGGCAAAGAATACTTAGGAAATGGAAGAACCCTTCAATATTAGCAAAAGATGAATGAATAATATTTATGAGTCCACACCCAACTCTGTATTGTGGGTATAATCTTTGACAAATCACCTAATTTCTGTTAGCCTGAGTTCCTTCTCTGAAGAATCAAACCTAATTTCCCTACATAAACAAAAATCCCCTATGTATTCACAGGGTTTTGGTGAGTATAATGTGAGACATATATGAGGGAGTTATTTTGAAAATTGTACTATAAGAGAATTTTGAAGTTTCACTGTACAATGCTGCTATAGCAATATAAAAATTCCTCCTAAAGTTATATTAATAAATTCTGAATAAATACCTCTTTTGCATTTTATTAGAGCCTATATAGTGTTAATTCACTTCAATAACATAAATTGATTTGATTATTTTTTATTTCTTTTTTCTCTTGTTCACCCTCTGATGTAGGTGCTTTTTATCAGTGGAAAGGTAAAAAAACGAACATATAAAAACAGTAAGAAGAGGTCCAAATTAAAATGGTGTATTAAATATTTAATTTATGTTAAATCTACCTAGATAGAATTTTGAAAAGTAATTTGCTTTTTTTTTTTTTGGACATTTTTGCAAAGGACTAGCTTTGGTTTTATGATGAGTTCTGTCTCTGAAATTATCTGCCTGATTTTGGCTAAGGTGTTCTATTAACTGTCAAATGCAATTGAACTTAATAGCCTTTTTCTTTCTAGCTTACTATATAAAGTGTCCCTACAGGTCATAAAAAAGAGCCAAGTTATTATTTTATTCTTACTTTTGATATTGTTTTATACTGTTGCTGCATAGATTTAGGTAATTTTTTTTCACCTTCAGTAGCCATATTTTAGTTATAGGTAAAGTCATTCTCAGCATGGTACATAATTCATGCACATCTGGAATCAACATTATTCCACATGTTTTGCTATTATAACTAGCAATTTATATTATTTTAATGTTGGGAATAATTGTAGAATTTACTCTATGTGCATTGAATTAATTAGTATTATTAAATAAGTATCTTTTCTATTTAGTGGCTCAACTTACTTCTTGAGTTTGCCCTTTTGATTGGTAAACTCCATGACAAATATGTGTTACTGGTTTTCAAATAATATAATATGAAAGGTTTTCTTGCAGATATTTCATTAGGTGATGGGATATATTTAGTAAATGCCGAAAAGTATATATGAGTAAAAAACATCAAATGTTTATCAAATGTTAGAAATACCAGAATGGTTAGAAAAAATTACTCAGATATCTGCTAAAAGAAAAAGATAAAAAACATTGGCTATTAAGAAAAATAAAATTAGTCTCAAGATTATTGAATAAATTGATTAGTTATTCCTTGTTTTATTTTCTGTGCCTGTAGAAGTCATACTAAATAAAATAATGCATGGCCTGAACTTTTTCTTGTCACCTAGTTTACATATATTTTTGTCCTTCTTGAATTCACTTTCTCCAGACTTTGGGTATGTTACAGTCTTAAATCTAACCACTGAAATCCACTTTTGTTGGTTGATGTTGGTTTTAAAGCATGTCCTTGTTGCACCTGCTCCCCTTCCAATTGCTAGTCAGCCTCAAACTGACCAGAGGGCTATCAACCAGACAGAAGCATTTGATGCAAATATTTGACAACCCATTATCTAGAAAACTATCCCCTGTATAATTCAAAATTGATTGAGGTTTTTTCCTCACTTATGAAATTGCTTTGCAGTTCCATTCTTTTTTTTTTTTTTTTTCATTTCTCCTTTGTATAGCCTTGGAAAACATAGATCAGTGATATAGCAGCAAAAGACATCATGATACCAAATAGAAAATGAGGACTTGGAAGGTGCTTTGGACCTCTTAATTTCCAGGCTACTTGATAGCAGATACAGTTCATTACACAGGAAAATTGCTTGATCTTGGGAAAAGAGAGTCCTGGAGGTGAGGGGAAATGAGTTAGTCACCAATACAGTTCACCTTGCAATTCAGTCATTTAGATATAACAAGGGAATGATTGCTGCCATGTTCCAGATAAAGAATGAAAGCATCTTTCCACGGTAAAATAGTGAATCATGTATCCTCTGTGTCGAGATTCTATAATAAAAAGGTAAAGGAAAGAAGGAACTATCCTATGTGTGTTAATGCATAGTTACCAATTTCGATACAGAATGCACCATTTGTTGAGCCTTTTATAATCTACTATCACATGGTTTTATTTGAGCTTCATTTTAGCACTAATAGCTATTATTTCAATCTCATTTGTAGAAACAGATTTTGAGAACCTGCAGTCACATAGTTCATATAGTCTAGACAGACTCTCAAACCAAGATTATAACTATGACTCCCATGTTTAAATATTATTGTACTCATTTGATAAACATAAAATTGTATCCAGGGCTGTGCCAAGACAAAATTCTAAAGCATAAAGAAAATGTCAATATTCAGGAAAAGAATTACGAGCAGAAATATTTTAGTGAATGTTTTGTTACACATTCAATACTTCTATAAATTTTCTCATAATGTACAAAAGTTTGAATGACAAAATTTTATATTGCCTCTTCTCTAGTTGAGCAGTTCCATAAGCACAGAACATTCCCTCCTACTCCCGTGTTTCAGGAGATTCTTTTTCCCCACCCCAATCCTTCCCTATCTGCCCTCGATTCTTCATTGATTCCTCTAGTCACTGACCACCCATCCCACGTTTTTGTCATATTTGTTTCATAATCGATTGTTCAGTGTCTTAACCCGCATGCTCTATTATAAACTCTTTTGTAATAGAGAGCATGGCTAATAACTTGTTAGAGTGATGAGTATATCTGTAAAGTAAATATATTTAAATATATTTATCATAAATATCCTGATTGGAAGCTGATATGGAAGATCACAATTTGTCTCAGTGTATTGAATTACCTGAACTTTAACTTACAGAAAGCAAAAAAGGTGAAAAAGTGATAGCCCCTTTTAAATGATCCAAGGGATGAGCCTTCACATTTTAGTACCATTACGAATGGTATTAGGATACTTGAATTCTGAAAGCCAAAGAAGAATAGATCGCTTTTTGGAGCAAGCATCTTGAACATGAGGTTAAAGGAAAACAGCAGTCAAGAACTGATAGGTATCCACCATCCAAAGCAGCTTGAATTCTGAATTAGAATTTTGTAGCTTTGGAGTAGAAAAGGTTGTCCATGAATGTTAGGATACATGACAGTGTATCTGTAGAGTAATGAAGACAGAAGAGGTCAAAATGTATCTTCTAGAGTGAATACCTCAAGTGGGGAGAACTAAGAGTTGAGAGAAAATCTAATATTACCTTGGGTCTAGCATAACCCACAAACATAATAAAAAGATTATTTTTGAAACAATTTAAAAGTTCTTACATTTTTATGGTATATGAGGCTAAGAGGACATAACTATAGTAGTTCCTTTTGGACCAAAATAAATTGTCAACCAGATACAAAATTAATAGTAAAACTCTTCAGGGTAGTGTGCTTTCAATATGTACATTTTAAATTAGCCAATAGAGACCATGGCCAGTGTGGCTCTGCTGGTTGGAGCATCATCCTGTAAACAGAAAGGTCACAGGTTTGATTCCCAGTCAGGGTACAAATCTAGGCTGTGTGTTCAGTCCCTGGTCTGGGTGTGTGCAAGAGGCAATTGATCGATGTGTCTGTCTGTCTGTCTGTCTGTCTCTCTCATCGATGTTTCTCTCCCTCTTTTCCCCTCTCTAAAATCAATAAGCATGTCCTTGTATGAGGATAAATAAATAAGCCAATAGAAAAAAAGAAATAGTAGAAATACAAGTAGGGGAAGGAAGGTGTTTTTTTTGTTGTTTTGCTTTTTAGCTGTTACAAGATTTAGTTGTCACAAAAGGAAATTTAAGCAGTAGGGAAAGATCTCAAAAAGATGTATCACTCACAATGTCATGGTCATTTGGTTTTTCAGACTATCAGTAGTCAAAAACAATGACTACAGGACAGGAAGAAATCTCAGAAGCCTAACAAAAGCGTTTTCAAGTTTTCTGCAGACACACACATACATACGGGATGTAGTGATTGAGGATTTTAAAGAGTAAAATTATATTTTAAAAAGTATTAACTGGATATCTGAAGAAAGCTGTAATCATGATAAAAGATAAGGACTTAGTCACACTATCTAAGACAAAAAGCTAGAAAGAATGTAAAATAGGTGCAGGTAATAATGAATGTGGACAAAGAAATGTTCACAGAGAAAGAATATTTTTCAAAAGTCATCCTAGTCATTAACAAAGATCTTAGAACAAAAGAAATCATAGTAAAATAGAGGATTATTTAAGGTATTCTGGATGTAGCCAACTATCGGTTTAAAGTGATTATTATTCTTTCATTAGAGGGAAGGTCATTACAGCAAACATTGCTGGATTGTTTGTAGAAAATTGGACAGAGCTGTGTGCCTAAGGAAGATAAAAGCGAGATCAAATACTAAGCCAAAGATGTCAAACATGTTATTTAACTTTAAAAACCCAGCATGGAACCAAGGGGGAGAGCCTAGTCTTTCTAAAGAGGGACACATAAGAAGAATTCATTTGACAAACGTTTATTGATCTGCTGCTATGTGCCAGGCACAGTTCTAAATTCTTGGGATACATCAAGGAACCAGACAGACAAAACCCTCACCTAGCAACATTTACATCCTAGTGGAATGAGACACATAAGAAGAGACAAATAAAATAAATAAATAAATTATATAATAGGTTAGAAGAGGACTAAGTGTTATGGAGAAATAGAGCAGGGTAAGAGTGATTATAGATGCAAAAGGATAATGGTTTCCCCCCTTCAAATCACAAAACCAAATTCCAGTGCTCTATATGCGCAAAAGGGGCATGCTGGTGGATTGAGGGGAGGTTGGTGGAGGTAGGCACATAGGATGTGTCCAGTAAATAAATAATTGTTTGACTTTACTCAGTAATTCTTGTTTTGTTCAAAGCGGTTGTCATAACAGAAAGTGAGTTGCAGAATTCTCATAAAATATGTGGTTTTTTTATGAATGCTATAATAAACAAAGCCGGTGATGTCTCCCATTAATTGAATCTTGAACACCTGTTCTTTTTATTTACCTTTGTTTCTCATTTTCTTAAATACTATTTCACTACTGTTTCAAAACAATTGAACATATGTGCAGTTTTAGTAAAAAAATTGCATTGTTTTCATCATTGTTAATGATGATATAATTATATGTTTGTGTGTTTAAGAAAGTAGTGATTATTTCTTTACCACAAGGAGATATTACAGCTCATCTGTTTGCACAGGGGTGTGAGGACTATGCAGGGATTTACTGATTTAGGGCTAGGCTAGGGAACTTTGGCCTCATGTATCTTTTGATTACCTCTTTTAATTTTATACAATTATACTATCAATGACACTGAAGCCCACATATAGAAACTTCTGCTTCCTTTTCTCAACCCTTAAAACATCATTAGAAATAGGAAAAGAATGTACTATTATTAAACCACAATAATAATAATTCAAAGAGCTTTGGGCTTTTACCACTTAAAATATCACTTGATTTTAACATTATGATGTCAGAAAGATTGTTTGGAAACTGAGGCTCAGAAAGGTTAAATTACTGAGGTCACTAACCTCGTAGGGATGGGGGCGGAGGGCACAGTGTGTTGGGCAGAAGTGAATACTACACTGTTCTTTAAAAGACAAACATCTGAGTTAATTCTGGTTAAGTGACTTTGTCTTGTGAAAACTGGGCAAGTATTCCCGAGCAGTATAGACGACAAAATATGGATTGGTAGATATTGTCTAGGTGAGTGATGGTAATGTAATGACTAAGCATCTTTCCTCTCACGTCACTGTCCTTGCTTCTCTGCCCCGGCCAGCAGCTCAGCTCCCCTCCGCTCACCCTTCCTTCTCATCTCAGGGAGCGGGGAGCAGACCTGTCCTGATCTCCGTTAAAGGAAGCGACCCAGTGCGCGCCAGAGTTCAAGCTGGCGGGTTTTTAACGTCATGCTCACTTAGGATATGAACTGTAGAACTTTTAAAAGAAACAATGTCTCTTATACAGTAATTCTTAGTAATTCATGATTTTTTAAGATTAAAAAAATCTCAAATTGGACACTGTAAAAATTATTTCAAGTCAGTTTTTTACTGCTTTGTATATAGCTTATGGATCAAGCCAAATTTTTAGAATTCAAATATGTGAAATGTTCCAGTCTCAATGAACTCATGTTATTACAGAAGTAGAATTGCTAAACACTGTATCATTTTAGTCTTTTACTACATATTAGTGAGTGTCTTGAACATGAACTGCCATGGGCCTTGCTTTGGGTCGCTCTTTCCAACTCAGATATTGAGCTGGCAAAAGAACAACCTATCACAATTTGTTTTATGAAATAGTGACAATGAAAATATTACTGTTCTTTAAATCTGAAGTTTTTTTCTTACTATTTAAAAATATTCTTAGAGGGATTTTTGTGTGGGGGTGTGCATTCTACTAAGGGATTGGTAAGCAAGTTTAATTGTATATTGAATAATGGGGTGAAATTTAACATTACCCAGTAGGAACGTCCTGTCCCACTCTCAGGTGAAAAGTATATGTTATTTATGGAGTGTCTCTAAAGATTGAACTAACTCCCCACGTAAGGAGACATAACCTCATTTTGGATTTTTACAGGCTTATTAGGATATTCTTCCTTATTGCTCAGATGACTTACTATTTTTGCCTATTTAGGTTTTTTTTTTTTGGTTTTCTTCTTAATTGGCAATAAGGCAAAGAGAGCCCCTCTACTTGTATACTGAATCCCAGAACCTCTCATCCACTCAAGAACTGAAATTACCTTCCTTCTTATTACCTGCATCATTCATTATTCTCTTCAGTAATACAATATATTGTTCAGTCTGATGTTAGTTCGCAGTCCTCATATGCCTTGTGATAGGAAATCCTCGCAGTTGACCCTCTGTCTTCCTTGAAATACTTTCTGCACTTGGCCTTTAGGACACCATATATGCATGGTTTGCCTTTTTCAAGCTATTCTTTTTCACTCTCTTTTACTTGTTTATCCTCCTCTCCCCAATAGCTACATATTAAGGGACACAGATGTCTTTCCTTCTCTGTCAACATGCCTTCCCTAATTGATTTTGTTCATTTTTTTGGCTTAAATTTTCTTGTTCATGCCAATTGCTCCCAAATAAATTATCTCTATCCTGGTCCTAATCTGTGCACTCCACCCTTATTTGGCCTCTCTATTTGGATGGCTAATAGATGTTACAAACTTAAACTGCCCCAAACTGAGCTTCTGGCATTAACCCTTCTTCCCTCACTGGGCTTCCCTATTTCTTCCTGTGTTGCCTATCAGCCTATTTCAATTGAGCAGCCAGCACTATCCTGTTAAAACATAAGTCAGATCATGTCACATACCAAGTTAAATCAAGGTCTTCGCTCACACTTTCCAATGGCTTCCCCTTTCAATACATTAAATTCAAAATCCTTACGATGGTCCTCAAAGTCTACATGACCTTCTCACACCCACCAGTCCCATCTTACTTCCTAAAGTCTGTCCTTCAGTCTGTTCTGGCCACATCAGCCTCCTCTGTGTCCCTTGAATATGCCAGGTATGGTCCGGCCTTAAAGCAGGGGTTAGAATCAAGGTCTCAGATTCCAAAGCCTATTCCTAAATCTAAATAATTTGATAGGGACTCTCCAGAAGTCCTAATAAAAATATTCTCGTAGAAACTTAGTACCTAAATTATATACTAATTATAATGCCCTTATTAAAAGGAATTCTAAACTTCTTACTTTATTTTGTTTGGTTATTTCCTAAAAGCTGACACAATTATGAGATTAAAAAGAAAAAGATCTAATACAGTTCTGTGATGTATGAAATACACACATGGTCTAAACTAAAAGCATCTAGATACTGTCAACACATATTTATTTGTATCTATTAAGTGTGAGCATCCGCAGTGAACCCATGGGTGTCAGGCCCCGTGTTAGAAGATGCAGTGGTGAGTAAGAAAGACAGACAGAAGCAGAGACAGAAAAGGAGAGAGAAACTGGAGAAGGCATAAGTGATTTTACAAAAGGAACAAAAAGCACCTTGTCCAAAAGGCACTGTAATGTTCTATGTGTTGCCTTTTCATTTGTCTAGACAAATACTGTATGATCTCACTTATATGTGGAATCCAGAAGAAATTGAACTCATAGAAACAGAGATGAATGTGTTAACAAACCTTATTGTGATGATCATTTCACAATATATACATACATCACACCATCAAGTGTACACATTAAATTTGTGTAGTGTTACTATGTCAAACATGTCTTAATAAATCTGGGAAGGAGAGGAAAACCATATGAAAAATAAATCTAGGAATGCAAGTCTTATTCAACATTATAACATCAGTTAATGAATTTATTGTATTAACAGATTAAAGAAGAAAGACTATAAGATGCCTTAGTAGATGCAGAAAAAGCATCGAGTGCAATACATTTATTCATGATTTTAAAAACCTCCTAAGAAAGTAGAAATTGAAGGACATTTACTTAATCTAACAAAGAGTACTATAAAAAACACATCAAATATTGGTGAAATGATGAAAACCCTCTCACTAAGTCCTGGGTGAGATAATGATGTCCAGTATAAAAATGTCCAATCAATAGTGCAATGGGCAAGAAAAAGAAAAGAAATATACAAGAGTTGGAAAGTAACAAATAAAGGTTATTGTTCACAGATGATATAATTAGGTCAAAGAAAAAAGAATCTTCAGGTAAATTTTTAGAATTAATAAGAGCACTACCAATAAGATTGAGTCTACAATCAATAAACAAAATCAGTTGTATTTCTCTGTAGCAGCTATAAGTAGAAAAAAATTAAAGATACCATATAGAATAGTTTTTAAAAGTATCAAATGCTAGGAATAAGCTTAATAAAAGATGTAAACCTCTACACAGAAAACCATAAACATTGTCAAAAGCAGACCTTAATAAATATGTTTTCATTGGAAAACTTGGTATTACAAAGATGTTAGTTCTTTCTAAATTCAATGAGTTTATGTAATGAATATATTCAAAGAAACCCAATAAAAATTCTAGCAAGTTTTATGAAAATTGAGAAGCTGATTCTAAAATGTATATGGAAATACAAAGGAGCAAGAATAGCAATGAGTCTTAAAGAAGAAAAAGAAGTATAGAGGACTTTATCTATCAAATATTATGATTTAATATAAAACAAAGTAATTAGTAGCATGAATTGGCAGAAGGATTGAGAAAAAGACCAATGGACCAGAAAAGAGATTTCAAATCTGATTCATATACATATGTGGACTCCTGCTTTATGACAAGTGACATCTTTTCAACAAATGGTATTGAGTCCATTTACCAATGTAGTAGAGATGAAGCTGGACCCTTCATACCATACACAAACACTCATTACAAGCAGATTGTAGATATAAATATGATGTGTTAACATTAAATCTTCCAGAAAATAAAATAAGAGGATTATCTTCAGTGTATTAGATTAGACAAAGGTTTCTTAAACATAAAAGAGCACTATCTAAATAGAAAATGATAAATTAGATTATATTAAATTAAGAACTACAACTCAAATCATTCAGAGAGTAAAAATGAAAACCACAGAGTAAAAGACAATATTTGCAATCTGTATAACAAAAAAGGGATTTGATATCCAGAATATGTGAAGAACTTGTACAGATTAATCTGAAAAAGATAACCCCAAGAGAAGTGGGCAGGATTTGAAGAGACACTTCTCAAAAGAAGATATCCAAATGGCCAACAAATATATAGAAAGATGGTAATATTACTCTTCAGGGGAATTGAAATCCGAACCACAAAGAGGTATCACTTCAACTCCACCAGGATGACTAAAAGAGAAAAGTCTGAACAATTTTGTGTGAGGACGATGTGGGACAATAGGTACTCCTCTAATCATTGTTTTTCTATTTACTAAAAAATTCAAGCCCTGGGGGGTGTGGCTTGGTTGGTAGGAGCCCCGTTCCTTAGAGGGTCAGGACCTCGTTTTTCTGCCAGAGGACAGCCTAGATTGCAGGTTCGGTCCTCAGTCGGGGTCCTCAGTCAGAGCATGTGCGAGAGGCAACCAACCAATGTTTCTCACACTGATGTTTCTCTCCCTCCCTTCCCCCCTCTCTCTCTCTAAAAAAAAGGATAAAAATAAGCATGTTCTCAGGTGAGAAAAAAAAAGTAATTCAAAAATAGATAAAACTAATCTATGCTGATGAAAATCAGAATATTGACTTACTGATTATCTTTGAGGTGAAGGGAGGATGAGAAATGGTGAGGGAACAAGAAGGGGATGTGGTATTACTAGTAATATTCTATTTCTTGGCCCGAGTGTTGGTTATAAAGGTGTTCACTTTGTGATATTTCATTGAGCTTATGACCTTCACTTTAAAATGTCTATTATACTTCACTAATTTAAAAAGTTTTTAAAAATTCTCCATTGCAGCGTAGCAATCCTTATTTATTAGGTACCATTTTTATCTGTTTTGCCAATTGATTTGTTACAGCATCCTACAGTTGGGAAAGGCATTCTGTGAACTAGTAAATTTTTATTTTATGTTTTTTTTTATTAAATTTTTTTCATTTACAGTTTATATTTATAATTATTGTGTATTAGTTTCAGGTGTGCAGTATAGTTGTTAGACAATCATATGCTTTACAAAATGTTCCCCCTAATATTCCCAGTACCCAACTGGCACTATACATAGTTATTAAATATTAGTGACTATATTCCCTGTGCTGTACTTTACATCCCCATGACTATTCTGTGACTACCAATGTGTATTTCTAAATCCCTTCACCTTTTCACCCAGTTTCCCAATCCCCATTTCGTCTGGCCCCCATCAGTCTGTTTTGTTAGTTTATTTTGTTCTTTAGACTCTACATATAAATGAGATCATGTGGTATTTGTCTTTCTCTGACTGACTTATCTCACTTAGCATATTACCCTCTAGGTCCCTCCATATTATTGCAAATGGTAAGGTTTCATTCTATTTCATGGCTGAGTGACAGTCTATTGTGTACATGTACTGCAGCATTTTTATCCACTTTTCTATTGATGGGCACTTGGGTTGCTCCCATGGGTTGGTATTACTGTAAATAATGTTGCAATGAACATAGGGGTGCATATATTCTTTTGGATTAGTGTTTTAGATTTCTTTGGATATATACCCAGAAGTAGAATGGCTGGGTCATCAGGCAGTTCCAATTTTAATATTTTGAGGAACCTCCATACTGTTTTCCACAGTGGCTGCATAAGTCTACACTTCCACCAGCAGTGCACAAGGATTTCCTTTTCACCACATACTTGCCGACACATGTTTGTTGACTTATTGATGATAGACATTCTGACAGTTGTGAGGTGATATCTCATTGTGGTTTTAATTTGCATTTCTCTAATGTTTAGTGACATTGAGCACCTTTACTGTATCTATTGGCCATCTGTATGTCCTCTTTGAAGAAGTATCTATTCAGGTACTTTGCTCATTTTTTCATTAGATAGTTTTTTGTTTGGGGGGCGTTGGTGTTGAGTTTTATAAGTTCTTTATAAAGTTTGGATATTAACCTCTTATCAGTTGTATCCTTGAAGACAATCTCATTCAGGAGGTCATCATTTCATTTTGTTATTGGTTTCCTTTGCTGTGCAAAAACATTTTACTTTGGTGTAGTCCCATTTGTTTATTTTTTTTCTTTTGTTTTCTTTGCCTAAGAAGATATATCAGAAAAAAACGTATTGCTGTGAGAAATAGCCAAGATTTTACTGCCTATGTTTTTTTTCTAGGAGTTTTATGGTTTTGAGTCTTACCTTTAAGTCTTTAAATTCATTTTGAGTTTATTCTTGTATATGGTATAAGAAGGTGATCAACTAATAAATCCAACAGCACCCAGGAAATTATACTCTTGGCCAGAAAAATGATGGGATATTTTAAGTTAGCAAGCATAGGAACACATAAAATTTTAAGAGGCATTTTATCAAGTAAATACTTTTTCAAATATTTTAATTCCAAATGAATACATTTTTCATGGTTTCAGATATTAATACACATACTATATATGCCATTGCATGTAAAATACATATAATATTTAAAACATGAAAAGCAGTCATAACTTACATATTATTTTATAATTTATTTTTATCCCTAAAATATATACTTGAAATAATTCTTTTCATCTATTTATTTTTAAAATGCTGTGATATTCAAATTCAAAATTGGCTATAGAGTGGAAATTAAATTCCCTTTCAGCCCTCCTGCACCATTGTTACTTTCCAGAATTAAGTATGTTCACTGATTTTTTTCACTTCCTTCCATAAAATCTCTGTATATGCCAATGTGATTTTTCTTTGTTCTTTACAAGGCTTGAGACCATATTCTTCTGCAACTTTATTTTTCAGTCATATTATTTCAGCATATTTACATATTTGCATATCAGTGCATAAATATTTACTCAGTCTTTTAAATATAGATAAATATCCGTGTTATTCTTTTTAAGTATATTTTATTGATTATGCTATTACAATTTTCCCATTTTTCCCCTTTATCCCCACTCCGCCTTATACCCCCAAACCCTCCAGCATTCCCCCGCTTAGTTCATGTCCATGGGTTGTGCATCTAAGTTCTTTGATTTCTCTGTTTCCTATACCATTCTTAACCTCTCCATCTATTTTATGCCTACCAATCGTGCTTCTTATTCCCTGTACCTTCCCCCTCCCACTCTTCCCCTCCCCCTCCCCACTGATAACCCTCCGTGTGATGTCCATTTCTCTGATTCTGTTCCTGTTCTAATTGTTTGCTTAATTTTCTAATGGTTGCATAACATTCCAATGTAGGGAAATTTTATAATTAATTAGCCCTTCTCCTACTAGTAGGTATTTAGATTGTTTCCAGTCTTTTGTTATTACAAAAATGTTACAACAAATGTGTGTGTGTCATGATGTATATGATAGAGTATATGTGTAGGAATTGCTGAGTCAAATGTATGAATATTTTTGACATTGAAAATAACTTGAACCATACTTTATTTTTGTGAATAGTCATTGAGAATTGGATATAACAGCACAGTAACAAAACCAATTTTATCAAGAATTGAAGTAAGGCACAGAATGGGAACCAATGAGTCTTTTAAGGCAGGTAGAATATATTAAATGTTAATGGAGTGGGGGGTTAGTGGGGGAAAAAAGACGTATGGGAGATAATTTGCCTCTGCCCCAAGCCCACAGCCATAGGAGTCATTTAAAGGTCAAAAATAGAATGGATAAACAACTTAAACAAAACTACAGCCAGTATTCACAAACAAATTATAACATAATGGAATTAAATCACCCATTACAATACTAATAGTAAGTAAAATATTTCATTTAAATTTCTTAAAATTTGAAATTATCTTCTCAGGATTAGGCCATGCTTACTCTGAAAAGCCATCACCCTTGAGTCATGCTGTTCTAGGAACTGAGATTTTCTTCTAGTGGAGAATTGTTGATCCTATAAGTCTGTACCTACTGCTGATAGCAGTTCTTAGTTTAACGCCTGGTAATGAGGGCATCCGAATCTCTTATAAATGAAGCAGTGGATACTAGTTGTATTAATGTGCTCTAAAAATAATTTAATTTAGAGAGGAACAAATAAAATTTCTTCTTTATAGAAAGAAAATTAATAATTTGGTTCTTTGCTGTTAAGCTACACCATGCATCAAAATACAATCTTTCTTTTCCATAATATAAGAATATTATTAATGTTAAGAGAATAGGAAACATGGTAGAAATCTAGATACCTGAATGATTTCTAGCCCTTGTGGATAATCATAGCTAATATATAAGTGCTTATTATGTACTTGCTGCATTGTAATGCCCAATTTGCATTATTCCATTTACCAGTCATGACAACATTATGAAGTGAATGTTTTAATAAGCACAATTTCACAGGTTGGGAATTGGAGATGTGGAATGCTAAGCAAGATAGATAACTGAAAGTAGCAGAGCCAGGATTCGAACCAGGTAACATGGTTACAGAGCCTCTATCTTTAACCATTTCACTAGAGCTGGAGCTTCCTTTGGTTCCAAATTTGTGCAGCCCACACCTTCACATCTTTCTGCCTTCCCCCACTTTGGAGCACGGTCTCAGTTGGTCAGAACTTTTCCCCGGTCATTGGGAAGACGAGTTGGACAACGAGAGCTATTTTAATGTATGTATCATTTGTAAGACTGGTGTCTTAACCTGTCTTGCCTTTCAGCATACCTTGTACTTTTTGCCAAAAGCCAGAGATGATATATTTGGTAATAGGCACTGAGGCAATCAGGTTTTTGGTGTGAGATACTATGTTAGTGTGGCTAGGAGCTGGGCTGTGTTTAAGGTGTGTGATAGCTATGCCAGAGGCTTCAGTTTCCTCTGGGTTGTGTGTGTGTGTTTGTGATTCTGGTTAAGGGAGGGGGTTGGTGTATTTTTTTCCTGCTCTGCTGTATTTAGGTTTCCCCAAGAACTTCTTCTTAAGTAGAGTCTATGTCTTGCCATTCACGCAATTGTAACCCACTGTTACTATACTGGAGCTCTATTGATTGGTGGTAAGGTATTGGGGAGGGGAAGCATTCTATAATTTTATGATTAAATCTCTCTTCTCATGGAAAACCATACTTCTGTACACTGTAGACAAGATAGTCTAATGGAAGTGACAAGAATGTGCAGTCAGGCTCATAGAATGTGGTGGTACCTGATAGGCCTGGTGGGCCTGGCTACACTCAGTGGACATAGCAGTGCCCAGGGGATACATAGTGATAACCAGTGGAGGGGGCACAAGAACAAAAAGATTGAAACCATAGATGATGGATTATCTGCATTTACACTAACTCCTTGGTAAAAATTATCTAGATCTGTTAATTTTTGTGGTGCAGCCCTTGGGAACTCCCAGAAACCCTTGGGTCAGGTCTGTAGACACTAGGATGTTGTATTAGCAAGTAACAGAAAGATCCACTGAGATCAAGATTACCCTACATGGCCCTGGCTGGTGTAGCTCAGTGGATTGAGCGCGGGCTGGGAACCAAAGGGTTGCCAGTTCGATTCCCAGTCAGGGCACATGCCTGGGTTGTGGGGCCAGGTCTGCAGTGAGGGCCATGTGAGAGGCAACCACAAATTGCTGTTTCTCTCCCTCTCTGTCTCCCTCCCTTCCCCTCTCTCTCTAAAAAAAAAAAAAAGATTACCCTACATAACTATAGGCAAGCTTTTTATTTTAGTATTATAAACCATAGCCTTTAAAATAAAAGCTATTAAATATTCTCTTATTTTTGCCTGGATATTTTTGCTCTCTGAAAGTTCCTATTTGCCATTAATTCAGTACTTTGATTTGATCACAAATCTACAAAGTGATTTCATTATCTTGATTCAGAGCTCTGAAAAAACTAGTGGCCACTGTTGAAGAGAACCAAGGATACTCCATCAAGACTTGGAGTTTTAACTGCAAGCACAGGAAGGGTTGAAGTTTTTATCATCTCTCTTCTGATCCTTCTCTTGTCCCATCCGTCCTCAGTATTGTTAAAGGTAGTAGATGTTTAAAATGTGATGCTGACAAATAGTGTCTGCAGCTATGCTTCCTTTCCCCTCCATGAAAATTTCTATCCTATGTACCAAAATAATTTTGTTATTTTCATGACTGTTGACTTAGGAAGTCAGTGGCTATGTGTGGTTGCCTGACCATCAGCCATCACTGCCGCAGTCCCAAGCTGCACTGACAGGCCCTGGAGCACCACAGAGAACTCACAGAAGCACTGTGAGATATTTTACATTTTCAAGAGAAACACTGTAACATTTGTTGGATACTAGGTGAACTGCTATTACCAAGTTGTTTGGACCTGACTAATTAATAAAAAGAATAGAAAGGACCTGTTCCATGTTCCTTTTGAACTAGAGGCACTGTGAAAAAATGACAGAGGCACTAATAGCACTGTGAGCAGCCCCACCAGTATGTCTGCCGCCTTCCTTGGGAAAGAAATGGAGCCTTCACCTGGAATCCTCACCGGCAGCATGAGAGCGGTCTGTCAAGATGGACTCGCTGGTGGTGGGAGACCAGCACGCACTACAGGTGCTGATCTTGTTATGTATCTTCTTCTGTGAGTTCCACCCACTGCCATTGTTCCACACAAGGCCTATTGTGTTTGGGTCCTTCGTGGTGATTTCCAGCCCGTGAAATGTGCAGTGGGCTGAGCTCTGTGGGCTCCTACTTCTGGTGGTTGGCACTGTGATGATCTTGGCCATCTTCCACTCTGCGAGGATGAATGCTCACTTGGGATTGGTAGTTGGATCTTACTGCTAAACATTATCAGATGTTTTTTATAGATCTGTTGAAATGACAATACCATTTTTCCTTTTATTCTGTTGATGAGGTAAATTATATGAATTGATTTTCAAATGTTACAATATTCTTGCATTCTATAATAAACTCTGCTTAATTGTAAATCTGTTGTTATTTTTTATACATAGTTGGATTTGACTTGCTATTGTGCATTTGGGAATTTTGCCTCTATGTTTAAGAGACAGATTGGTTTTTAATTTTCTAGTACTGCCTTGTCAGATTTTGGAATCAGGATTATACTAGTTCGTAAAGGAGTTGTTATTTGCTCCTTCTTTTTCTCTTCTCTAGAAGTACTTGTTTATTACTGATAATTTTTTCTTATAATCTTTGAAAGTCTTCACCAATGAAGCCACCTGGATTTGAGTCTTTTTCAGGGGAAGGTTTTCAATATATAATATTGTATGTATACATAACTCACACACGCACAGACACATGCATAAACCTGACTATTCAGATTTTGTATTTTTTCCTTCATCAGCTTTAGTAAGTTTTATTTTCAAAGAATTTCTTCATTTCGTCCCAACTGCCAAATCTTATGGCAAAACATTTTTTAGATTGGTCCAGTAATATATTCTTTATGTTTGTAAACTCTGTAGTGATGTCCATTTTTAATTTCTAATGTTGGAACTTGTGTCTGCTCTCTTTTTGGTCGTGATTGGTCTTGATAGCTTTTACCAGTTTTAGTTCATTGACTTATACCCTTGTTTTATTATTTTCATCCTTCTACTTTTCTTAAGCTTGATATGCTTTTGTTTTTATAGCTTCTTGAGATCAAAGGTTAAAAGGCTCCTTTTTAGCCTGTTTTTTTTTCTCATCAGTGCATTTAAGGACATGATTTCCTGCCAAGTAAGGTTTTAGCTGCATCTCATGAGTTTGACATGCTATTTCTTCATTATAATTAAGTTCAAAATATTTTCTTTTTCTTTTTAAATTATCTTTTTTCAATGAATCATTTCATAGTGTATTTTTGTTGCTGTTTGTTTGAAAAGAGTTGGCATTAATACTCATTTCTAGCCAAATTCCACTGTGGTCAAAACATACTCTAAATGGTTCCAGATTTTAAAAATTTGTTGAGGCATTTTATATGATGCAGAAGATGGTTTAATTGGTAAATATTCTACATACTTTTGAAAAGAATATGAATTACCTCCTTAATATGTTAATTAATCCAACTTTGTTAATTGTGTTGTTCAGACTATCTGTAGTCTCTGAGGTTGGGTTTGCTTGCTCTGTCAGCTACTTAGATGAGTGCATTAAAATCTCCCCTCACAATTACGATTTGGACTATTTCTTTTTTTAGTGCTATTAATTTCTGCTTTATATATTTCAAATGTCTGTCTTTGAGTTTATATAGATTTAGAGCCTTTATATTTCCTGGTAGATTGACCATTTTATTGTGAAAAATGTCTCTTTATCTTTGATAATGCTTCTTGTCTTTAAGTCTATTCATCTGATATTAGTACAACTAAAGCAGCCATCATGTTCCATATGTTTACTTTCAAGCTGTCCTGATATTTCAAATGTATCTTTTGCAATTTGGTTTTTGTTTTGTTTTCGTATACTCTGACAACATTAGATTTTCACATGAAATACTTAGTACACTTACACTTATTGTAACTGGTAACACTGTTGAGTTTGAACCTATCCTTTTCTTTTTTTAAATTTGACTCATGTGTTTTATGTTGTTTTTTTTTTCTTTTTTCCCCCCTTATGTATTTTGTGAACTGCCGGTCTACTGGCTACAGATCATCTTGATGCCAGTTTTTGTTGATCTGAAAAGTCTTCATATCACTGTCATTTTTGAAGGACTTTGTGGAGATACAATTCTAGATAGGCAGTTACATTCTTTTAGGTCATTAAGTGTGGTATTATTGTTTTTGGTTTACATTCTTTCTTTTGGGAAGTTACTAACCAACCAAAATTTTTTCTGGCTGCTTCTAAGATTTTTTAATCCTTTTTTTTTTTTTGCATTTTAATTTTGGTGTGCCAGGAATATTTGTCCTTCTTTGTAGTTTTCCTTCTTGGGGTTTACAGAGCTTACTGATATATATTTTGATGTCTTCTTTAGAAATAGTCATGTTTATCACTTCAAATATTGCTTCAGTTTCAGTATCTCTTCTCACTTCTCTTGAGAATCCAATTACATGTTTGTTGGACCCTTTCACTATGCTTCACATATATTTCATATTTCTTTTTGCATCTCCCATTCAAATTTTTCTCCATTCTTTAGTACTGATGTTTCACATTGACCTGTATTTGGGTTTACTTATCCACTTAATCTCTTGTATGTAACCTATTGTTAAATCCAAATGTGAGTTTTAATTTCAGTTCATGCCTTTTTAGGTAGTTCATTGTATTTTTACCCTTCTGTTTCATTGAACACGTTAACCATAATTTTTTCTAAGTTCTTGTCTGCTGAATTCAATCATCAATCATCAAATCATATATAGGATTCTTTTTTAATCTTTTGAGGACTGCTTGAATGATCCTTTTCTTGGCATGCTAAGTAATTTTTAAAATTAATTCTGGACATTGAATATTAAAAATCATAGAGTCTCCTGATCATGTAATCCTTCTCTAGAGAGGTTTTACCTTTTTCTTTGCTAGGCAGGCGGAATAAGAGTGGTCACCTATAGCCAACTGAGGACTAAGCTTTGTTCACAGAAGGAAAGGCTGCATTTACCTCCCCAGGATGCCACTCTCCACGGCTTCCAGATGGAGGCCTGGTATGTTCACTGCAGACTGTTTTGTCTAGTCCTTAACTGTATTATTTTTTCTTCTCAATCAGAAATTCATACCTGATTTTTTTCTGGTCTTTTTCCTCAAGTTCTTAGTTTCCATCTCATGAAGCTTAAGTATTCAATAAAAATCTTGGGGAATACCTACCATGTATGAACTCTAGTGATTCATCTGTCCATGTTAAGACTTTATTAAATTAATATTTGTTAAGTGGAACACACAGTGCCAGATGGTGAGCCACAATTTAATAAGAGACCATAGAGAAATTAAAATAAAGACATTTATTATTCACAGGTCATAGAGGAAGTATACAACACACATTAGGTATCACATGGAGAAGTCAAGGCAAGTGCAAGAGAAAGAGACAGAATCTGGGTGCATGACTTCATTAGAGTCTATGAGTGGAGTGCTTCTGGGCTCCTGGACTAGGGCCAGATTGGTCAATTCAAACTAAAAAGTGGGGGTCTTATCTAAGAGGCACTCAAAGGAGAAGGAGAAGGCCCTGGGAGGCAGGGCAGACTGTTGGTCACAAGGGCCAATGGGGAAATTATATCAGGACTTTACATTTGCTTGTTACTCTTTAGGAAGTTATCTAGGGCATGTAGTTGCCTAAGGGGACTAATGTCAGTTTAAGGTCCCTCACAGGCCATGTGGCCAAAAAATAAATAAATGGATGCTGAGCCAGCAATACCAGGGAGTAGCTTAGCTAAACTCTTGGAAGTCCTTTCAAAGTTGAGTACTAGGCCTTTAGACTCTAATTTTGCATCTTCAGTACTACAAGGTCGCCCAGAACTCTTCTGGGGCCTCTTCTCTAGTAGCCCTCTATCCAGGCATTTCTGTGATTCCAGGACCCAGCATTGGTGGATTTCCCCAGAGAAAAAGCAGCTGTAGATTCTCAGCTGTTCTCCCCATGGTGTCCCTTCTACAGAATCTTCAGGATCTTGGAGGGCCTTCCTCCTGGTTGCGTCAGTGGGTTATTGATGCGTTTCTACAGGTGTTTGATGCGTCTCATTTTCTCTTTTTTTTTTTCTCAGTGAGAGCATTGGTGTACTGTAAGATATTCTGTCATATCCTAAAATGGAAGTTCATTTTTTTACATTAAACTTTAGAACTGAACCATGTTTTAAGGAATACAAAGTATCCAGGTGTTGCTGAGTGAAATCAGCTAACACTATTACTTAAACACTAAGCCCTTTATGTCAAATAAGTTATATGGAATACAGAAGGAGTATGGAAGCAATTACTACTAAAAGGAAAGGTTATACATTTTTTAACTTTATGTTTAATGTTTACACTATTACAGATGTCCCCATTGCCCCTGCTTTGCCCACCTCTACTCATCCTCCATCCCCCTTTCCTCTGGCCTTCACCACACTCTTGTCTGTGTCTATGGGTTATGCACATACAATACGTTCTTTGGCTAATCCCTTCACCTTTTTCCATCCAGTTCCTACCTCCCCTACCCTTCCGACATCTGCCAGTCTGTTCCATGTGTCCGTGCCTCTGTTTCTATTTCGTTCATTAGATTCCAGGTATAAGTAAGATCATATGGTATTTGTCTTTCACTGACTGGCTTACTTCACTTAACATAATAGCCTCCAGGTCTACTCGTGCTGTCGCAAAAGGTAAGAGTTCCTTCTTTTTATGGCCGCATAGTATTCCATTGTGTAAAGGCACCACAGCTTTTGAAATCTCTCATCCTGGGAACTTGGCCTGTTTCCTGTTTCTTGGCTATTGTAATAATGCTGCTCTGAGCATGATGATACATATATTCTTTTGAATTGGTATTTCAGGATTCTTAGGCTCTATTCCCAGAAATAGGATTGCTGGGTCAAAAAGCAGTTCCGTTTTTAATATTTTGAGGAAACTATACCAGGGGTTTCCAACCTTTTGGTGTCTCTGGGCCACACTGGAAAAAGAAGAGTTGTCACAGTTGGTGTCTCTGGGCCACACATTAAGAAAATAAACACTAACAAAGACCAATAAGCAAAACAAGGTTTTAAGTGAATTTATGATTTTGTGTTGAGCCTCATTCATAGCCATCCTGGGCTGCGTGCAGCCCGTGGGCCACGGGTTGGACACGCCTGTGGACTGTTTTCCACAGTGGCTGCACCAGTCTGCATTTCTACCAACAGTGCACTAGGGTTCCTTTTCCTCCACATCCTTGTCAACACGTGTTGCTTATTGATTTATTGATGGTAGCCATTCTGGCAGGTGTGAGGTGATACCTCATGGTGGTTTTAATTTGCATTTCTCTGATGATTAGTGACCTTGAGCATCTCTTTATGTGTCTGCTGGTCATCTGTATGCCCTCTTTAAAGAAGTGTCTATTTAGGTCCTTTGCTTATTTTTTAATTGGATTGTTTTTCTTCCTGGTATTGAGTTGTATGAGTTCTTTATAGTTTTGTATATTAACCCTTTATCAGATTTATCATTGGCAAATATGTTCTTCCGTACAGTGGGTTCTCTTTTCATTTTGTTAATGGTTTATTTTGCTGTGCAGAAGCTTTTCAGTTTGATATAATCCCATTTGTTTATTTTTCTTTTGTTTCCCTTACCCTAGGAGATATATTAGCAAAAATATTTCTATGAGAGGTATCTGAGATTTTACTGCCTATGTTTTCTTCTAGAATTTCTATGGTCTTGCAACTTACATTTAAATGTTTTATCCATTTTGAGTTAATTTTTGTGTATGGTATAAGTTGGTGGTCTAGTTTCATTTTTTTGCACGTAGCTGTCTGGTTTTCCCAACACCATTTATGGAAGAGTCTGCCTTTCCTCCATCGTATGCTCCCGCCTCCTTTATCAAATATTAATTGACCATAAAGGTGTGGGTTGATTTCTGGGCTCTCTGTTCTGTTCCACTGATGTATATGCCTGTTCTTATGTCAGTATCAGGCTCTTTTGATTAGAGTGGGCTTATAGTATAGTTTGATATCAGGTATTGTGATACCTCCAACTTTGTTCTTTCTCAAGATTGCTAAGGCTATTTGGGGTCTTTTTTGGTTCCATATAAATTTTAGAATATTTGCTCTAGTTTTGTGAAATATGCCATTGGTATTTTAACAAGAATTGTGTTGAATCTATGGATTGCTTTGGATAGTATGAACATTTTAATGATGTTGATTCTTCCAATCCGTGAACATGGTGTATGCTTCCATTTATTTGTATCTTTCTCAATTTCTTTCTTCAGTGTCTTATAGGTTTTCAAGTACAGATCTTTCATCTCTTTGTTTAAATCTATTCCTAGTTATCCTATTTTTTTTGTTGTTGTTGCGATAGTAAATGGGAGTGTTTTCTTAGTTTTCTGTTAGTTCATTATTGGTGTATAAAAATGCTATCGAGTTCTGAGTATTAATTTTGTATCCTGATACTTTGCCAAATTCATTTATTAGTTCTAGTAGCTTTTGGCTGGAGTCTTAGGGTTTTCTATGTACAATATGTCATCTGCAAATAATAACATTTTTACTTCTTTCTTTCCAATTTGGATGCCTTTTATTTCTTATTGTGTGGTTGCTGCAGCTAGGACTTGCAGTACTATGTTGAATAAGAGTGGTGAAAACAAACATTCTTGTCTTTTCTCTGATCTTAAGGGAAACACTTTTAGTTTTTGCCTGTTTAGTATGATGTTGGCCATAGGTTTTCCATATATGGTCTTTATTATGTTGAGGTATGATCCCTCTATTCTCACTTTGCTAAGAGTTTTTATCATAAACAGGTGCTGGATTTTATCAAATGCTTCTTCTGCATCTATTGATATGATCATGTGATTTTTATCTTTCATTTTGTTTATGTGAAGTATTAAATTTACTGATTTGTGAATATCATACTAACTTTGCATCCTGGAATGTTTTTAATGTTTATAATCCAAGAAATTGCAAATAATGTAAAAAAACCTCTGTTGTTGCTGGAAGGAGGTGCTACTTGACATTCAGAAGCTGTGTCACCCCCTTTCTCTGTGTGATACTTGGGGTTAGCGACAGGGAAACAGCCGGCCAGTACAGAAGGGAAGGGAGTCTGCTGACACGCGGGGGTAAATCACGCTTCTCATGGTCGGTGTCAGGAAAGCAGTATGACAGTTTTCTGGCCTTAGAAAGGAAAAGCTAAGGCGATAATATCCTACTAAATGAAACCAAATTGGCAGTGAAGGATACGCTACTGGGATATGGATACTAAGTTAGAGTTAAGACTGCATAATAAAGGTTGGGATAAGCTGTTTCTAGTGCATGTAAACTGCTAGAGAAGTAAATGAGAGATTTTCAATTTGTCGTGAAGTCTATTATACTTTCTAAATATAACAGACTCCTGGGCCTCATATCACTCCTGTTCGTAATATCCCCAAACACATGTTTATATTTAAAACCAACATAAGACAAAACTGTGCAACAATCCTGGACCTATTAGCAGAAAAGAAGGAATTTGAGGTTGGTAAATCATTAGCTCAATGTCCAATCAGTTCATTCTAGTCTCATTCATTTCTGTAGACAGCCCATCTCTCAGTCCCACTTGCCTCTCTCAATTACTGATTCTTTAATATTTAGAAGTCTTTACAACTTACTTTTCTGGCCTTATCCTCTCCTGCTCTCCTGCTTGTATATATCCTCCAGCCATACTACTTGTAATTTTTCAAATATACCATGTATTTTTTAATGTACTGTAATTTTTTATTTTTTAATTAAATTCATCAGGGTGACAATGGTTAGTAAGATTATATAGGTTTTAAGTGTATGGTTCTATGATACATCATCTGTACATTGCATTATGTACCCACCACCCAAAGTCAAATCTTCTGTCACCGTGTATTTGACCCTCTTTACCCTTTACTATCCCTCCACCCTCCCCGCCGCCCCCCCCCCCCATAACCACTGTCCTGTTTGTGTCTGTGAGTTTTTGTCTATTTCTTTCTCTTGTTTGTTCATTTGTTGCTTTCAGGTTTCTATCCCACATATAAGTGAAATCATTATGCCCTATATTTTTTATACCTCTGAGACTGTTTATTTGGTCTGTCCCTGGAATATATTCTCCCATTTATCCAACCCTTTTTTTATATAACCCCCTTCCTTTTTTCAATCTCTTGGCCTATGATAATCTTACTTATTTTTTAATACTCTCTCCCATGCCTTTTTCTCTATTAAATATTTCTGTTCCCAGCTAGATATTACCTGTTTTTCTTTTAGACTGCTGCAATACCTTGCTTATGTCTCTCTTAGGACTTTTACTGTAATCATCCTTGGAGAAAAATTGTGTTCTTGTATTATCCCTCTTATTAACAAGTTAGCCCTTTCAGGAACAGAAATTTGATCTTTTAAAAAATCCACAACAGGGCCTACTAGAGTCTTAAAAATGCTAGTCAGTTAATAAATATTTGTCCAATTAAATATTAGTGACACGTGGCCCCCATAGGCAGTTCACAACAGGGCTTTCTTCCTGGCCAGCTAGAGCAGGCTTCTCTGAGTCCTCACCTTTCTTTAAGGGCTCATTGATTAGGTAAGACCCCCCACCACCGGGATAATCTCTCTTGTTACTCAAATTTATTAACTTAATCATAGTAGTGATATCTCATTTTATCTACAGGCTCTACCTGTACTCAAGAGGAAGGGTACAAAGATAACAGGGGTCTTTATAGACCATACCCGCTCCCTTTTCTGCAGCCTTTTTGTGTATCTCACCCAAATGGCTGTCAAAGTGTGATCCCTAGCCCATCAGCATCAGTCTACTTGAAACTTGTTAGAAATGCAGATTCTCAGGTCCCATCCCTGACCTATTGCATCAGAAATGCAGCGGGCCCAGCAGTCTGTGTTTTCTTAAGCCCTTCTGGAGATTCCAGTGCATACTGCCTTTCCTACTGGTCTTTTATTTCAGTGCAATGCTATAAATGATTCCTTCTATTCTCTTTCTTGATGAAAAACAAACAAACAAAAAACAGCCTAGCCATATTCCTCTAGCTGTCTCCATCCTCAGTTAATTAGGAATTTATAAGGAGCCTCAAGTCCCCAAGTTGCCAGGCTGGGCACTGTCCCATGCGGGCTGCGGCTCCCTGGCAGTTCCCTCTTCCACCCTCTTCTCCTTTTGTTGTCCTTTGCCTAGCCAGGGGAGATGGAGTGGAAATCCGTGTACAAGACAACTGCGTTAATTGGACGATACTTTGCCCCTCTTTTCCCACCACTCTGCTCCCTTTTTAAAATCAGAATAATTGTCATGACTCTGGGTTTTTTGTTCTTTTTTGTTGCTATTGCTGCTGCTGCTATTTAGGAATAGGAAGAGAATTCTTATGTGATAGATCTGACTCCTCCTAAGGGTGATAGTTCAGTGACACACCACTTTAAGACAGGGAGGCATTCTGAGGAATGCATCATTAGGCAGTTTCGCTGTTGTGCAAACATCACAGAGTGCACTCACACAAACCTAGGTGGAATGACCTGCTAGACACCTAGGCTATGTGGGGTAGCCCCATCAGATATGCGGTCCATTGACTGCAATGTTGTTAAATGGCACATGACTATAGTTGATTAATCTCAGACATTAACAGTGAAATTGAATTTAAAAAGTTACAAAAATAGGGATTATGCTACATGTAAGTAGAACCATGTTATGATATAGGAATTAGGATAAAGCTTTATGTGTAGGCTCTCGTGGTGCAGGAAGTAAAATCTAAGCACTGCATGAGTTTACTCCATAACCAAATCTACAGTAGAGTTGAGCTGCTGAGTGACTTAATTTCATTATACTTTGGTGAAATTTTAACCACGTAAATTAACCAGTCTCCAACCTGAAGTTTTCCAAATCCTAAAATATTTTACACAGCACATATCTGTATAAATTTCCCATATTTTATGAAAAACATCTTATAAAATTGGCACACAAGCACATGTCTATAAAAATAAACCTATTTTCATATTGTCTTTTCTTCCCTTGGTGTCTTCCTCCCCAAGGTAGGTTTCACAGGGTGGGGTTTTCTGTATGTTTTGACCTGCTGCTAAATCCTCAGCACCCGGAAGAAGGTTCTCAACAGATATTTGTGGAGTAACTGTACTTTTCTATCATTTTATTAGAGAGGTCTTCGCATGGAGGAAAAATAAAATTGACTGAATTACCTGAACATCCTCTATGACACATGAGGATCATTGGCTATGCTATTTTAGTAAGAACCAGTTCCCAGACAGAACACAGCCTGGGATTTAGTCAGAACTCAACCATACAGATTACATACTAAACTAAATTTACAAAATTTAACCCAAGCTTCTCCTCTTGTATCCAAGGATTACCTAAAATATTACACAGAGGATGTGTATGTGGGTGTGTATCTAAAGGAAATACATTTTATGTACTTTTTATATTCATGTTAATTTTCAATCATATTCAATGAAAATGAATTAATTTATGTAGTACCTTTTGCAATAATTAGCCCCCAGAGGCTGCTGGCAGAGACAGCCTTTCCGAGCCAGCTGGCCAGCGGGTGAGGAGCAAACAGAAGACAAAGCTGGGTGCGGGGGCCGGTGGGAACTCTAAGACTCTAGCCTGTTCTTCCTCTTCAGAGGACAGAAGTTGTAACCCCAACCCAGAACTTAAGGGAAAAAAGAATACTCCAGACCAGGGCTACTGTATTCCTACAATTCTTATGAATACAATTAGAAATGATTAAAAAGTAAAACAAGCATTCAGTATCTACACTTGCCTTATAAAAAAGATAATGCAATTTTCTTCTCTCCCTGTTTAAAGGGCTTCAAGTCTGGAACCATAAACAACGGTGGCATCATAATGGTGGCATTGTAATGGCAACTTCCACTTTAGAATGATTTGCCTGTGACCTATAGTGTTCATAGTGTCGCACAAGCTTTTAAATCTCACAATGCATTGGATGAATGGAAATGTGGCTTTAAATATCATTTTACCCAGAAACTCAGGACATTTGGAAATGTATGTAGTACAAATAGTTATTAAAGCATAGAAGATGGAAAGGAGTTTTAACAGAGTCAAAACCTGTTTCCAATTATGGGGGCAAGAGGAAGGACGTTTCTGAGTAGCTTTTTCCCCAGATTTTCATTTGCTTTATGTCCCTTCTGTCCCAAAGAAGCCTGATCCCCAGCATGGGAATCCTGCTGCACCCGCAAAGAGCTTTTAGCCTCTTTGGAAATGTTACCTGTAATCTCTCTCTTTAAAAAAAAAAAAGTTTTTTAAAATTAATTATTTATATTATTTTTTAATTTTATAGTTGTTCAAGTACAGTTGTCTGCATTTCCCCCCACCACTCCCCTGCGCACCCCAGCCATCCCCACCTCCCTCCCCTGATTCCACCGCCGTGGTTTTGTCCATGTGTCCTTTATAGTTGCTCCTGAAAGCCTATCTCCCCTTTTCCCCCATTATCCCTCCCACCTCCCCGCTGGTTACCGTCAGATCGTTCTTAATTTCAGTGTCTCTGGTTATATTTTTCTTGCTTGTTTAATCTCTTTTTATGTATGTACTTTCATGGGTCTCCTTTGTAAAGCTCAAAAGAAAAAAACTTTTTAGTGTGAGGGGTGATAGAAGAGGGTTTGGGGAGGATAAACAGCTTGGGGTGGTGAACACACTATACAATAGACAGATGATATGTTATAGAATTGTACACCTGAACCCTATATAATTTTATTAACCACTGTTACCCCAAGACATTTAATTAAAAAGAAAATAAATAAAATAAACATTTCAGTAACTACTTTCAAATTAACTACTAGTAATGTAAAAACTGCTTTACTTGCCTGCATTAAATCTTTTCCCTTAATTGCTTTCTGTTTGCAGTGTGGATGACCAGCATATGTCTCTGTGAGTCAGTCCCCTTTCCTGGTTTCTCCTGAATGCGTGAAACTTTCCACAATTCCTCAGCTTTAAATGTTTATTTCGTTTTCCACTTCTTTTTTCTAACTGACCTGCTCTTCTTTCACTTTCCCCTCTTTACTTCTCTCCCTCTGGAGTATTTCTCTTCCTTAATTTTTCTGCTTTTTTCCCCATCAGTTTGGAGCATTAGAATTAACTTCCTAAATTGAGGATTTTTTTCAAAAGAGCAAATGATAATCTTTACCCATCATGTTGGAATCACTTCATAAAGCAGCCTCGTAATGTTCGGAACATCTGATGAGTTGCCTACCCAAGAGGAGCCTTTTTAAATATGTTATTTATTTTTCTTTTTCTTTTGTAAGATAGTACATGGGCATATTTTGAAGTTACAAAACCTTAAAGCCTATGTACCTGGAACTAACATAATGTTATATGTCAATTACATCTCAATTTAAAAAACCCTAAAAGTCTTGTTGAATAACAACACTCCTCCCATTCCTCTTCACCCCAAACTGACGACACAGAGGCAACCAAATTTGATTCTTTATTTGCTTCTTCATATAGTAATATACTTATAATACAGTTTCTTGGTTTATGAATTCTAGACAATGTCAACTTGATATTATGGTAGGTGAGGCTATAGTTTTTTTATCCTACCCCGTCCACTTCCCCTCTCGCATCTTCCCAATAGAAATTTCTAGTTTTGCTCATTTGGATAGTATACTTTGTTTCCTTTTTTGTATAGCATTTAACTCTTTCTAGAATTAATAATTGTCTTTGTTTTATATATATAAAATATGTATAACTCAAGAATAGAGGGCCGATACACACATGTACGCGCACACACACACACACATACACACACACACATATTCCTATCTGTGGAAATTTCTCCCCCATGGCTTTGGATCTTCTTGCTTAAATATAGACTTGATATCCAGGGCTGCTGTACAGCTGTCATTCTGAAGCATTCTTTCACTGACTCCTGGGAATTTCCTTAGTCTCCTAAATCCTCTATTTCCTGTATCTCACGTCTTCCTTTTTCTTTATTTACTTCCTCTTCTTTGTGGAGCAGACAGATTCTCTGGTAGTTTCCTGAGAAAGAATAAACATAACAGGTAAAATTTTGGAGCCTTTGAGTATCAAAATAATCAATAAAGTATCAGAAATAATTGATAATTTTCTGGACATAATGTTTTAGACTAGAAATAATTATGCCTCAAATTTTTAAAAACATTTCTCCACTGCCATCTAGTTTCCTGTATTGTTGGGAAGTTTTAGTTTGCTTGTCTGTCCTTTTGGAGAAAATTTTAGGACCATTTCTTCTTTCTGATGTTTCTACATTTCACTTGGAGTGGGTCTTTTCTTGTTGGTTAGGCTAGCCCCTTTCAATCTGGAAACCTTTTCTAAAAAGTCCTAATGTTTTAATTTTGGGACTTTTTTTGAATTATGTGTTTATACTTTCCCCTATTTTCTCTGTTCTCTCTAGGACTTGCAAATAATTTCAGTTTCTAATCACATCTTTATAGAGCTGTATAAATCATCAGGCTCATATATGGCAGGTGGATTTCATGACTCACTATCATTTTGGAGAAAGAGCATAGGGGGAAATATCAAGTGTAAATCTAAAGAATGATTTATCTTCCCCCTACTCAGTTTTTCCTATATAAATTTTGCTTTTATAATGTATTTTTAAAGTGAAGAATTTCTGCTGGTTTTACTTTCTTTTATTGTTAGCTGTTAATGCTTTTAAATCACAACAGTATTAATGGCATCATGATTATAAATAGTAAAGGCTCCCATTAAGCCTATTATCATGCCTCAGGTTTTTCATTGTACAAGTAGGACCACAACAGAGTCCACCCTTTAGTACTGCTGTGAATATTAAATGAGTCATAGCTCATAGAGTACTTAGACCAAATGCTGCACATGGTAAGTGCTCAATAAATAATACTTATTTTTATATCACTATTTATGATCCAAGTTGAGTAAAACTAGTATCATCCCCATTTTACAGATGAGGAAACTGAGACTCAGAAAGGTTAAATTACTTGTACAAGGTGACAAAGCTGGAACCAGCTTGTCTGGCTCTAAATCCATGCTTTTTCTATTCTGCACACTACTAGTGAAGGCGTCCCTGTCTTTCTTTCCGTATCCTTTTCTACCCCTGAATACAACTCACTCAGCCATTCTAAAATACAATAGTGTGCAAGGTCAATGTTGGATCAGCAAACGCTGGAGGCTTTGGACTCCCTCGAACACCTCAGAACCACAGAAAATAGTCTGTCCAGACACATTAAATACTCACGTGAAGGCAGAGCAGAACTATGCATTTTCTACATATGGTATTCCATACATTATGGAAAGGTTAGGATTTGTCTCAGTTAAGGCTGTGATGGTTTTCAGTTGGTGGTATACTGAGGGCATTGCTAACCTATACATGCACCGTGTGTTAAAACAGTAAGACGTGGTATCCTCTCTCGAAGAAGTAAACAATTGGCCATTCGTGTTCTTTATGACACTTTTTCAGTAGAAAATGTTCCATTTGTGATGGTGCAGGCAATAAATACATTTTCCAAGTCAGTCACACAAAACTTCAGTTCCTTGAATCTCTCCTGAAATATCCCCACAGTGTAGCCAAGAGCTGTCTCAGACTTTGTGCTGACAGAGCTCTGTCCTGTGCCAAGGAGTATGGAATGCTCAACAGAGCTGGCTACAATAGGTTTCACCTCTAATTTTGGAACTGAAAATGTTCTTTTATTTTTTACAAACTTGGACACACTTTTGGACCGGCCCGTAGCATTGGACAACTTTTGAACTAGATATAACATAAATTATCTTGAGTTGAAAAGGATCATTGCTTTTCTCATTATTTAAAAACCTCTTAAAATTCTTAACAAATGGAAAAGAGAACAAACACTGAAGCGGGTGATGGGTTCTGGTATTCCTGTGATCCTGAGCATGTGTCCTTGAAAGGAAAATGCCCAGGACAATTTCTGGTATTGAGACTGTAGATATACAAGAAACAAAATATACAACAAAATTTTAAATATTGGTGAATCTGTTTCTCATCCTTTTCTCATTGAAAATCCAGTTCCTTGAATGGCACGTAGACACGAACAACAGTGTGGTAATGACCAGAGGGAAGGGGTGGGGGCTGGGCAGAGGGGGATAAAGGTTGAGGGGGACAGGGGAATGTTGACACTATTACACACTTGTAATCACACATCTGTAGTGTCAATAAAAATGAAGTTAAAAAATAAAAATATAAAGTGCTTTACAAAGACTAGAAAAGGAAATCCAGTTCCTCAGGTTTCATGTTTTTTATAAAAAGATTTTATTTTTATAAAAAGATTTATATATGCTTTCATGTTTTTTATAAAAAGATTTTATTTTTTTATTTTTAGAGAGAGGGGAAGAGAGGGAGAGAGAGGGGGAGAGAAACAACAATGTGTGGTTGCCTCTTGCACGCCCCCACTCTGGGGACCTGGCCTGCAACCTAGCCAGGGCTGCTTTCATGTAGTTGACACTAATGAAACACCTAAGAGTCTGGAAGCTAAAGAATCAGGCTCAAAGGAAGCATATCATCTCCTTGATGTAGTCTAACTCTTCTCGTCTTTTAAGGTTTACATTAATGAGAATAGACTGGCCAGATCAGCCAGATTGGGTCTGTGCCCCAGCTAGTGTGGCTCAGTGGATTGAACGCCGGCCTGCAAACTAAAGGGTCACTGGTTCGATTCCCAGTTAGAGCATATACCTGGGTTGTGGGCCAGGTCCCCAGTGAGGGGTGTATGAATGGCAACCACACATTGATGTTTCTCTCCCTCCCTTACCTTCTCTCTAAAAATAAATAAATAAATAATAAAATCTTTAAAAATAATTGGGTCAGCAACAGAGGGAAGAGAAGGTGCTAACTTAGGTTGGGCACCTATGAGTCATGCATACCTAGACCCTTTCCATACATTTCCTATTTAATTTTTCAAACTTGGTAAGGTGGTCATTTCTGGTTTCATTTTATAGGTGCAGAAACTACTGTAAGTTGCTTAGAACTATCCAAAGCTACATATCATATAGAGGAAGAGCTGGGATTAAACTCAGTCTTGTTCTTTTTCCACTCTGCTGTTGCACACACATACAGCTATTGACGACCACCTGGTATTTAGAGACAGTATAATATGGTTCATAAGGAACAGGCATAGATCCAGGCTTCCCTTGTTCAGATCCTGGCTTTCTCAGTTACCAGGTGTGTGGCAATGGGTACATGATTGTACGTAACCTCTGTGACTAGTTTCCTCATCTGCAAAATGACATAATATCAGAACCTACCCCATAAAGCTATTGCAAGGTGCGAGTGTTATATAACAATATTTTAAATAATGCTTGCACCGAGATATCATTCAGTAACAAAAGTTATTTCTAAAAATCCAACATAGAGGAAGGAGTACTATAGATGACTCAGACAGATGGGTCACTGGAATATCGGTATGAAACAATCTTATTTTTTTAGGCAATTTCTTTTATAATATGGCTAATTGCTATGTATGTTTATTTATTTTCATTTAATTTTTAAGTCATTGTAGTTGGTACACAACCTTATAGCGATATAGTAATTTCAGATGTATAGAATAATGATTCAGCATTTTTATACCTTGCAGCGTGATCACCCCGTTCATCCCCTTGAGCAAGGGAAACAAAAGCAAAAATAACTGTGTAGGTTTAGTAATAAGAAAGATATACATTTCGTGACTTGCAAGCTGGTGAACACGGACAGACCCGCTGGCAGGAAGAGCAGTGCGGGCGTCAGAGACGACGCTGCTGCAGTGGGGTTGGGGGAGCCTTGGTGCTGGGGTCCTCAGTGTCGCCTTTATGAAGGCCTGTCATGGCGGTGGTGCAAGAATTTACCCTCCGAACTGGAGGAAATACCTGCACGAAATGCCTCTAGTTTTATTTTTTATTTTGTTATCACAGTTATTATAGTAGGCTGAGGTGACAGTAATTTCTACACATCACTTTTTATGGACCTCAGGATTTCTCTGCCCCATTCCCTTCCTTGCCAAATGAGGGACAGTAAAGAAAGAGGCAAGGAAGCAGGAGATTTGGAGAAGGGGAAGTGAGTGCTTAAAAGTCCAAAATAACCTTTGGCCTTTGGCTCTCAGAAGGCCTCAGCCAGGGAGCAAGCCCTGCAGTGATTGTGTCTCATTGTCACCTCCCCACTGGCCCTGCTGCTGTTGGCATGAATGCAGAGGAAGACAGGGCCTGAGGACTGGAGCTGCATTATGAACATTGTGCCCCATACAAGCTCGTGACCCTCAGATTCCGTCTCAGCCCCTTGCTCTCTGTGAGATCCAGGCATATCATGTGAACTATCTGGGCTTCTGCATGTTAAAGCGGTAGCATCCTATGACTCTTTTCTATGATTCTTTTGCTCTTTGGATCTGGAATTAATCTGGTCGATCCAAGAAAGCATGTGGTTCTACAAGACACACAGATGACAATCTGAGAGCCAGCAGCCACCCATCATCATCCTTAATCCCTTTTGTCAGTTCCAGGTGGTGTGTACTACCCCCAGGACAATTCGTCCCTCTCGGCCAGCTGGAGTAGCACTGCCTTAGAACACAGAAGACGGATGTTTTCACCTTGACCTTATATCTCCCTTCCTGGCATATCTTCATTATTCCCATCTCTTCCAACCATTACCCGTCCTCTTTCCCACCCAAGGGGTAAGCGGAATTAATGGCAAATAGAGGGAATCTTCAAGCAAACCCTTTTTACTGTAATTTATTAAATCACACAATAGTTTTTCAAGTCTCTGTGACCTAAATTCAGGAAAACTGGCGGAGTTCGTTACAGGAAAATGTAATACTAGGAAAAATACAATCTCAAAGGTAGGCAGGAGAGATAAAAAAGAGATTTCCATTTTCAATTCTAAATTTCAAATAGTCATTTCAGTTTTAATTGTAGAGCAAATAACCAAAATTTATTGAAAATTTTCTGCAAGTAACAGTTTGTTAAGGCTTTTGGGGAGAAATTATTTGGGGAATGTATTTAACTCACCTTCTACTGGAAATTCATATTAGAACAACTATTTTAAGTACAATGAAATGCTATTTTAATCATTTTATATAATATTTTAGTGATGGATAGCTACTTTAAATTTATATGCTAGCTATGTTAATGGTCTTAAGTGATTTTTTATTATTGTAAATGAAAGAATGATAAGTAGTTTGACATATCAATGTGAGTGCAATGCAGGCTTACCATTTACAGTTTATTAAAGTAAAAGAATGCTAATCAATCTTTGTATTTAAAATAACATCCATTGGGGAAAGAGATTGATTTGCCAAGATGAAAAATAATTTTTTAGAGTTAGAATTAACTCTGTAAATACTTAACTTTAGTAAGTAAATTGGTGGTAAGAATACAGAATTACAGTTGCTAACAATTAGTTTAACCTTAAAAAATAACTACACCTTTAGAGCTGATAGGGTGAGATGTAGCGGGACTCTGTGGGATTTCCCAACACGTGGCCCGGCAACTGCTCCTTTGTTATGCGCCTCCGGCATAAACGGGACATTGACTTTACAGTAGTTTAAGCCCTGAAATTCAAAGTTTGCTTATTGACGTCTAGCCTCTACACTATATTTCTTTGGTTTTGCATACAAAAAGCTTTTCACTGAAGTGTTAACATCAGACCTGACATCAAAGTAAAACTGGTTTAGCCATGAACAATCAACACAACCTTTTAAAAATCTTATTTGTGAAATATCTGTTGATCTTTTTGCTGTTAAAATTTGACCCAGGTCTTTAATTTCAATGACTGGATGATGAGTTAAAAAAAAACATTTTTGACACATATATTTTTTATGATGGTATAATTGATAAACATGTATTAGTTTTAGGTGTGCAACATAATGATTCAATATTTGTACATATTGCTAAATGTTCACCACAATAGGTCTAGTTATCATCCATCACTATACGTAGTTACAGAGACTTTTTTCCCTTGGGATGAAAACTTTCAAGATGGACTCTCCTAGCAACTCCCACACGTGCCATACAGTGTTGCCACCTGCAGTCACCGTGCTTGTGCGTTACCGCTCTTGATTAGCTTATTTTATAACAGAACCGTGTGCTCTTTGACCCCCTTCACCCATTTCTCCAACCCCTACCCCACCGCCTCTGGCAGCCGCCAATCTGTTCTCTGTATCTATGACCTTGTTTTTTTTGCAGGGGTGGGGAGAGAAATTCAACATGTAAAGGGAGATCACACAATATTTGTTTTTCTGTCTGACTTATTTCACTTAGGATGATACTCTCTGGGTCCACCTGTGCTGTCACAAATGGCAAGATTTCATTCTTTTTGTGGCTGAGTATATTCTAGTATTTTTTATATATATATACACACATATATATACATATGTATACATATATACATATATAGATATAAAATCAGAGTATTTTATGTCTGAGTATATATATTGGATTTTATATATAATATACATATATCACATTTTTAACTCATTCATCTACCAATGGACACTTACATTGTTTTCATATTTTGGCTATTATAAATAATGTTTTAATTTTCTTTGGATACATACCCAGACGTGGAATAGCTGGATTATATGGTAGTTCTATTTTAAATTTTCCGAGGAACCTCCACACTGTTTTCCATAGTGGATGCACCAGTTTACATCCCACCACAGTGTGCAAGGCTTCCCTTTTCTATACGTCCTTGCTAACACTTCTTTGCTAACACTTCTTTCTTTTCTTTTGATAATAGTCATCCTCAGAGGTATGAGGTGGCATTTCTTTGTGATTTTGATTTGCATTGCCCTGATGATTAGGGATGCTGAGCTTCTTTTCATGTACCTGTTGGTCATCTGTATGTCTCTTTGGAAAAATGTTTATTCAATTTCTCTGCCCATTGTTTAATCTGATCATTTGTTTATTGTTTTTTGTTTTTTTTTCTATTGAGTTGTGCAACATTTTAAAGTAATTATATGTTTCACACAGCTAATTTTTCCAAGGAATGCAGGACAGATTTATGAATTGTTTTGACCAGATTTTGTCAGCGTGGAATCAGCTTTGTTTCAGTGGGGAATCAAACTCTTTGATTCATATTGGTTATCTTTTATGAACACATATTTCCAGTTCATTGTTATAGCAATGTTTAATCTGGTTTGGATGTTGGTAACTTTTCTTGGAAAGGAAAAAGTATAAATTTGGATGTAAAATTAGTTTAAATGGTTAATCTGTATTTTATCTTTCATTATATTATTTTACAATTCTGTAATACTTTAAAAACTGAAAAAATAATGCGTTATTATATAGGTGTTCTCTTTAAGAGTCATTCCACTTTCTGCATTTTTTACATTACCAATTTTACTTTCAGGCACATTATGATGTATCAAGGCCAAATCTGGCAGAATATAGTTCATCTGATATCATTGAAAAAATAAATTTTATGTGGATTTTGACGTTTTAAATAATTTCTCTGATGGAAAACATTATACACAGATGGAATTCATTCATCCATTTATTCAATAATCATCCCAGTAAATAGCTACTGAAAGTTTATAAACCACTAAGCTAAGTTATGGTGAGATTACAAATGTGAATAAAAATAACCTCTGCTTTATGGGGAGTTCATTGGTTAGGCTAATTACTTAGCTGCTGTAACAAAGAGATCCAAAATTCAGAGGCTTAAATACGATAGAACAGTGTTTATTTCCCCTGTAGTAATTTGTAGGTGAGTGTATCCAAAGCGACGGGGTGCTCTGCCACCTTACACCTATGATTTCCACGATTGCTCTAGTCATCACATTTTCAAGACATCAGGAAGAAGAAATTCAGGACAACTTGTTGTTAAGAAGGTGACAAGGAATCCACATGTCTGATTTCCTCCCACTGCTCACTGGGGTGAATTTCATCTTGCAGCCGCACCTGGGGAATGTAGTCTCGAACCTGTCAGTGGGTGCACAACCAAAATCCCGGGGACTCCACACTGTGGAGAAGGGGAACTCAGCAATCGAAGGGATCAAAATATTAATATGTGCAACAGCATGGATGAATCTCACAACCATGAAGTTAAGTAGAAAAAGTTGATCACGAAAGATTACGTACTGTGTCATTCCACTTTTATGAAACTCTGGGAAAGGCAAAAAAGGGGGGAGCAGGTCAGTGGTTGCCGGGGGGCAGGATCCTGTGGAAGTGATCAACGTGAAGTGGCACAAAGAAACTTTTTGGGGTGATGGAAATGTTCTAGATCTTGATTGTGGTTACATGACTATACACCGTTACCAAAACTCATAAAGCTCACACCTGCAGTGAGTGGGCTGTGGTCGCCGCTACTGCTGCCGCTGTTACGAGTGCCTTGGGTAGGAATCAGAATTCCAGGGGAGTAAAGAAACAAAAATCACTGCCTGAATTTGGAGTCGTTGAGCCAAAAAAACTAACATCGCTTTATTTTGTTGGAATTACTTTTATTTAAAGAAATGAAAAGTATATGTATTTATTAAGATAATTCAAATGACTGCTGTACAAACACCCCCAAAGCTTAGTAGCTTGACTGAGAAATAAACTCAGTAAAAGATTTATTTCTCGTTTATGTCATGGTCCTACCAGTTGGATTGCTCTTTTTCTAGCAGCAGCGAAAGATCTAGCTTTTTCATCTAGTGGCTCCACTGCCGTCCAGGGCCTTGGAGTCCTTTGGGATCTTGTAATCATCTGCTGAACCTCCGCAGCCAACCAGGGCCAGGTCTAGAGTGGCATACCCACCATGGCCTACATTCCAATAGCTAGAATGAGTCATGTGACTGTCCTTGGAAGGGTGTCTGCAAATGTAGTCTTCTTGTGTACCCAGAGCAGGAGTGAAATGGTTAGTGAGCATATAGCATGGTGTCTGTCAGAGTACAATTGGGCATAAAGAAAAAGAAAAAAGTTGCCCTCAATTCCAATCTGGAAACATCTAAGAGTCTGATTTATTTTCTTCTAGTCTTTTTATCTATGCATTTTTTAAACATTTTATCATTCATGGCTTATACGTATAATATGTATACTTATATTTCAGTAAATCTTACTAAATACTTTTCTATTATTAAAAAGTTCAAATCCTCCCTGACCAGTGTGGGTCAGTTGTTTGGGCATTGTCCCACAAAGTGAGGGGTCGCCAGTTCAATTCCCGGTCAGGACATATGCTTTGGTTGCAGGTTTGGTCCCCAGTCAGGGTACATGCAGGAGGCAACTGATTGATGTTTCTCGCTCACATCAATGTTTTCCTCCCTCTCTTTCTCCCTCCTTTCACCTCTCTCTAAAAATAAATAAAATCTTAAAAAAAATTCAAATCCTGTCTCTGCAACATACTAGTTAGGTGAATTTTGGAATCTTTCTAGGCCTTAGGTTGTTTAATCTAGAAAATGATGACATAAACAATACTTAGTAAACAAGGCTGTTGTGCGGATTCAGTGCCATAATTCATGTAGAGTGCATAGTGTGGGGCCAGACACACAGTAGGCATCTAATTTTGAATTGTTCTATTTAACTGAATTTTCAGTCTAGTTTTTTTTTTTGGTATGAAGAACACAGTAATTTAATCATTGCCATTTTAGGTGTTAATGTTTGATTGGACAAGTTCTTTATCATGTTTTATGTTCATAAAATAATTAAACACTATTTGTGATGATTTATTCCTCCAAATGGACTACAGAATATTTTTCCTATAAAGAAAAGGTATGTCTTGCCCTGGGTTTTGGGGAAAGTAGAAACTAAGACAAAGGACTTAAGCTTGTTAGGGAGTGCAACCCCAGGAGGCACTGTGAGGGGCAAGGGGAGTGAAGCAAGGAAGGAGAGTGAGCAATACAAGGTATTACCTAGGTATCTGCTGCTCTGCGCAATTGCGTGTTCAATCCCACAGTGCTGTCCTCTGAGGTGTATAAACAGCATTTCAAGCCAGTCGATCCAGGGGAGGAAAGGGGAAGATGTTCCTCATGGACCTCATCTCTCATTGGTTAAGGTTTCACCCAACTGGGAGTCTGTCCCACACACTCAGGCTTGAATGTGACTCGGTGGCACCCAGTGGGTCCCACAGTGGCCATGCCTGGGTATCAGACAGAAGCCCTGGACAGAGGCCAGGCAAAAGCAACACAGGGCAGTTGGTGAAACTGGAACTGGAAGAGAGCCTGAGAGGACGTCACTTTGAAATAAGTCACGCCGTTGTCTATTCTGAAACATAGCAATAACATTTGCAAAAGAGAGCTATCCTGTTTATTTCTAAAGGCGTGTTTTTCTGTTCTCTTTGATTTGCTCCCGTTAGTATCACAGTAATAAAAAACTATATTATAAAGCAGGGAAGGAGGTAGCTCAACTTAATGAAGAAATGCTCCCACCTGATAAGCCACAAGTCTGTGTGGTAGCCTGGCTTAGTTAAAGAGGAACGGCAGGCAATTGGTTCTATTTTTGAAGTCAAGATTTGCTATCACCTTCGGAAAAAGAACCTCCCTCATTCATTCCCTGACAAAAAAAGCCTGGACATTGGAGGGTCAGTGAGCATCCTCTAGCCTCACCCAAGTCACTTCTGCTCTGCCTCAGTTAACTTTTCTCCTTCCCACATACTTACTAAGGTTCCTTGGAGCTGCTTCCTTAGCTGTAAGTTACTCTTGTTAAAAAAAAAAAAAAAGTTTGTGAATGTCCTCCTCCAAACTAACCCTTTTGTCTCTTCTCTGACCCCCACCCCAAATTTAAACTCTTCCTGGACCAAAAATAAAATCCTGGGTATTGTAAGCATTTTCAGCACACATATAGAGGGACTGGGCCCCATCTCTTGACAAACTCTGAGAGTTGGCTATGGGTGATCATTTTGCATTCAAGAGAATAGACTATGTGGGCCTAGTTTGCCCCTCCTGTTCGAAGGACTTTTAATGAGAGCCAGGTGGAAAGTTTCTAGTTGTGAGTCTGAGCTATGCACAAGGGGAGTAATATACGTGGCCCGTCTCAGCTCTTTGTCATGATTATTTTGGGACACTGAGTTTGGGTTGGTCCTCATCTGGCCACTGAACTGCTGCACGCACACCCTTTGGAGGTATTTCTCTGTGCTCCTCAGTGTCCGGATGTACTAGTGTTATTATAGGATATCAAACTTCTCCACAAAATGCCATAGCCATTGGCTCTCCATTTGTGTGCACCAACATCCTTACTTACTGTACTTAGTCCACTTTATAGTAATTAGTGACCTTCACCAGAACTTCAGTGTTCTTGGCAGGCACTTTTCCCCTTAGCCACAGAGGAACCCTGTAGTCCTCTGGATTCTTTCAAGAGATGGGAATGCAACGGCAGCAGCTGATGATATGAAAATAACTAGGAGCAAAATAGACATCAAATTCAAAAATGCTGCGAAAGAATTTTCAGCAGAAGCAGTTCTTTTTTGACACCGAACATTCTGTAGGATTCAGTGATAAGTTGGCTATCAATGGTTATTTCAAATAGGAAAAAAGTACTGTGTGTATATTGACTGTTATTTCATATTTCAATACAGATGATAGAACTCTGAGTATAGATTTTACTCTTATACTCATGTGGGCGATTGATATAGTATGTTGAAATAGGAAGATACAATGAGAATAGAACAGAGACTTCTAATATACTTCCACTTTTAATCAGACAAAAATAAAACTTTAGGACTTCATAAAATAATGAATCTAGTGGGTGGATGATGTCAGTACCTAAGTTGCTGTTAATACTTTCCAAGAGTGCTTTTAATAATGCTTAAAAAATGTTCCATTGATTGGAAGGCCAAAGGTTATCGAGATACACAATGTCTTTGAGTGAGCATTCCACAAAAATGAGTATCTCCCCTGGCATGGAGTGTTCTTCCTTCGGCATTCCTGGCTGACAAGCCACATTTCTTCAGTTATGTGTTCCGTTACAAGATGCCTAGTCAGTCCCACCCAAAACCATTAACGCTGTTCTATTACCATAAAAGTCTGCCCTATGAGTGTTATTTAAAAACAAAACAAAACAAAACAAACGGGCTGCATTAGAACAAATAGCAGCCTTCCCTCCTGGATGGAAGAAAATACACTTAACCTTCTTGTTGCTGGAGTTCCCGCCTTCCCCCGGGGATGGAGACTTCCCCAGTGCAGAGAGAAGTCTGTGATCTCTGCTTTTACTTTCTCCCAAAGGTATTGTAATGCACAAAAATCTTACATTTAAACCTGTCTTTGATATCAGGGAGAAATATTTAAGCATTTATGCATTTGTCAGAGATGTATTTATAAGACTGTTGATTTTGGGACACCCAACTCTTGCATTTAAACTGCCGAAATGAGTCATGTTTGTGGGAGGTAATTACTACCAGAAAGTACAACTAACTTGTAAGCTTCTCTTTAAAATGTCCACTCACGATCTACAATTACTGTAAATAACAGGCTACCAGGACTCTCGCTCTGTTGTACGACTGTATATATTTATTACGAGTGCATTAGTATACCCAAACATACTTTTGTCACAGAGGGGTTATTTGAGGATAAATGAATCCCTTTATTAAAGTATCAATATAGATTTCTGAGAATGTAGGATTGAAAAAATATAATTTCAAGGTCTCCCTTCCCGTGTAGGGAACAAAAGAACAGCTGACTCAAAAGAGAAATAATAGATTCCAGTTGGTGGGAAGTATATACACTTGGTTTGTACCTCATTAAAGAATGGATCCAATCCGCTGAAATTAGAGCAGGTGCTACTTCTTTAACAACTCAGTGCCTTTTTCAGGCTCATGTTGTGTCCTTCTGGGAGGCTCCCTGGTTCTTCACTTACTGACTGATGAAACCTACACCCATCTCACTTGTAGCGGAGTGAGCAGCTTCTTCGGGCCGTAATGCCAGAGTTCCGAGAACATCCTGCAATTGAAACATCCATGACTCCGTCTTCACTAGCCAGTGCCTAAGGTTTCACAGATAAATTGTCTAGAGCACCAACTTACACCATACACAAAAATAAATTCAAGGTGGATAAAAGACTTAAATGTAAGTCGTGACACCATAAAAGTTCTAGAGGAAAACATCGGTAGGAAAATCTCAGACATTCTGCGCAGCAACATCTTCAATGATTTGTCCCCTAGAGTTAGGGACATAAAGGAAAGAATAAACAAATGGGATCTTGTCAAAATAAAGAGCTTCTGTGGGGCTAAAGAAAATAGTATTAAAATAAAAAGGGAACCAACCATATGGGAAAACATATTTGCCAATGATACCTCAGACAAGGGTCTGATCTCCAAAATATATAAAGAACTCATACGACTCCACTCCAGGAAGACAAAAAACCCAATTAAAAAATGGACAAAAGACATGAACAGACACTTCTCAAAAAAGGACATACAGAGGGCCCGGAGTCATATGAAAAGATGCTCAACATCATTAGCCATCAGAGAGATGCAAATTAAAACCACAATGAGATACCACCTCACACCAGTCAGAATGGCCATCATCAACAAAGCAACAGATAACTGTTGGAGGGGATGTGGAGAAAAGGGAACCCTACTGCACTGGTGGTGGGAATGCAGACTGGTGCAGCCACTGTGGAAAACAGTATGGAACTTCCTTAGAAAAATGAAAATGGAACTGCCTTTCGACCCAGCAATTCCACTACTGGGATTATACCCTAAGAATCCTGAAAAACCAATTCAAAAGAACCTTTGCACTCCTATGTTCATAGCAGCACAATTCACAATAGCTAAGTGCTGGAAACAACCTAGGTGCCCATCTACGAATGAATGGATGAAGAAACTATGGTACATTTACACAATGGAATTCTACGCAGCAGAGAGGAAGAAGGAGCTTATACCCTTTGCAGCAGCATGGATGGAACTGGAGAACATTATGCTAAGTAAAGTAAGTCAGGCAGTGAGGGACAAATACCATATGATCTCACCTTTAATCGGATCATAACCAACAAAAGCAGAAAGCAAGCAAAACATAACCAGAGACATTGAAATTAAGAACAGTCTAATAATAGACAGGGGAGAGGGGGGAGGGGACAATGGGGAGAAGGGTTTTCAGGAATCACTGTAAAGGACACATGGACAGAACTAAGGGGGAGGAGGGAGTTTGGGGAGGAGGGGGGCTGGAGGGGAAGGGAGGAAGGGAGGGGAGAGGATGCAAATAACTGTAATTGAACAAAAATAAAATAAAATAAATTGTCTAGAGAGCTGGGGTTACAGAAAGGAGAAAGAATAGAAGGGCATTTGTTGTCTGGAGTCAGATTAAAAAAGGGACTGGCGCAGCAGGGGTTGGGGAAAGCATCAGTAGGGAAGGCTGGACTTTCCATAGACAGACCAGCTACCTGATGGGTTTACCCTGCCATAGCCTTAGCCTGTCTTTGTCTTAACCTTGCTTAACACACTCAGCCATGACACCAAGGCCTCCTGGTCTCCTGTAGAACTCCCCTGACTCCTGAGTCAAACACATGCCCTTCTCTGCAGGTCTGAGACTTGACAAACGGAATAAATCATACCTCCTCAGGCTACCTATGACTCAGTTGCCTTCATGGACCTGTTCACATCCATGCGTCTGCCACTCCTTTACTCATCATTTATTCAGTAACCATTTACGGAGTACTCTCTGTATCAGTTGTGTTAGGTGCTGGAATACATTTGTGAACATCGCCCAGACTCTGTCTTTGAGGATCATACTGCTTGGTTGGGGAAATGACTGTGGAAAGTGGCAATTTCAAACCTGCATGATAAAGGTTAGGTGGGCCAAGTGGGTGCTATGGGGACACACCAGAAAGGTGTCCTACCTGATCTTGGGCAGCAGAAATCACTTAACTGTGAATGTCTAGGTGTAAGTGAAGACCTGAAGGAAAATAGGAAAGGGGTAGAAGGCTTAACGGGGAGCAAGAGTCTATGTGGGAGGAAAAGAACACAGCAAAGCCTATGAAGAATAAGGTGTAGTTCAGAGAAGTGAGAGAGTTCACAACGGATAGAACTGGGAGCAGAAAATCGTATAATGATGTTAGAGAGGCTCACCATGGAGACCAAAATGCAAAGGACCTTGTCTGCCGGGTGAAGGAGTTTGGATGTAATTGGGATCTCTCAAAGGGTGTACCCAATGTACTGTGTGTTCATTAGAGTAGCCATCTACCAGATTCTTCACGTTTTCATATGCTTGCACCTAAGCACCCAGACTTAATCCTGGATGTGTTGGTAAACTCTCAACCCTTCTTATTCTGTCTTTTCACAATTAATTGAAACTGTGACCAGAAGAAGTGCACTGTTCATGTCTCTGACTGGTGGCATTGCCTAGTTTGTTCTACCATGTTTAGTCACACGCTCCACTCCTCAATCTCTATTATCATCCAGGCCCACAACTTAACTATAATGCTCCTATTCGACATATTTTTATTGAAATGTTTTTCTTGCTTAATTTTTAACTCAAATTGAGATCTGTAACATATAAAAATATATGAGCTTACACTCGATGAATATTTACTATATACAAGGAAATGTCCCAGTGATGACCAAAAAAGACTAGACCCCCACCTTCGTGGCCTTGACATTTTAGAGGAGGACAGACAAAGGAGCGATGCATCAGATAGTGATAATTGCTGTGTGGAAAATGTTTATGGGATAATTGTTGAAAACTTAAGCAAATAAGGGCTGCTGGAGAGTGTCATTTAACCGTGGGATTATAATATACACATATACACACAACAGAACAGACACATGTTGCTATATTTTACGCATGCGTCAAGTTTTTTAATGCCTTCAGGATTCAAAAAAGAGAATTCACATACCTAGTTTGAAATCATAGTCTTGGATAGTAATGTGATTGTCACGTATAAATTTCAGATTTCAAGAATTTTTATGATGTTTAGTTTATTAAATTCTATGCATGATTATATTTTTAGCCTTACAGTGTAATATTGAATACATGGGATTGTGCAGTAATCTTATCATCTAAATGCCCCTGGTTTATAAATAATGTGACTCAATGTATTTTTGACTTATGATTGGCTTTAATAAAATCATAGTTAAGCACTTCACTCTGTGTTCATCTTAATTTTCATTGGAATGATGGAGAAATATTAGCACAGCCAGGTAGGCAGTAGTAGGGATTTTGATGGGGAGTGACACAGGTTCTCCACTATACGCCAAATGGGAGTGACAGACAAGGGAATGGAGGAATTGTGTTTGAAGAAAGAGGAGCTGAGATTTCCCAGAACTGTAGGGTAGCGTGAGTCCTCATTAAAAGTGCACTAGTCACAAGTAAAGATTAATTATTAAATGTAGCCAACCATAGAATGTATAAAATAATAGAACCTAAGAGCTGCATATAAGAGCTTCTCTGTAACCTTATTTCAGAATCTATTTCATATTTACTACATGATTTGTTCCCTCCTACAATATTATAGAATGTACTTTAGCTTACAAATAATCTGGACTAGTCATTTTTCTATTATAAAACACAAAATTAATATGCTTGATCTAATAGTTTTATATAGAAAGCTAAACCCCTCCTACATAGGAAATACATTTTATTTTAAAAAACCATGGACTCTTTTCAAATAAAAAGCATAAATGGTAGATACAAAATAGACAGGGGGAAGTTAAGAATAGTATAGAAAATGGAGAAGCCAAAGAACTTACATGGTATGACCCACTGACATGAACTAAGGGGAGGATGTTGGTGGGAGGGGGTTGCAGAGCAGAGGAAAATAAAGGGGAGAAAAATAGGACAACTGTAATAGTATAATAAATAAAATATATTAAAATTTTGTAATCACAAAAATTAACTGAATAAAGAGTTGGACCACATAAATAGTCTAATAGTCATTGAAGAGCCTAACGCAGTAGTCAAAACGCCCCTCCCCGTGAAAGAGACCCCAGGTTCTGATGATTTTTCGCTGAGTGTTCTTTTTTTAAAAAATATTTTATTTATTTATTTTTAGAGAGCAGGGAAGGGAGAGAGAAAGAGAGGGAGAGAAACATCAATGTGTGGTTGCCTCTCACGTGGCCCCCACTGGGGACCTGGCCCACAACCCAGGCATGTGCCCTGACTGGGAATCGAACCTGCAACCCTTTGGTTCCCAGCCCACGCTCAATCCACTGAGCTACACCAGCCAGGGCTGAGTGTTATTTCTTTAAGGTACAGATAATCTCCAACTTATACACATTATTTCAGGGCATTGGAAAGGAAAAAAAGCCATATAGCTCATTTTTAAACCTAGTGTACTCTTGAGATAAGGGAAAATATAAGAAAACTATAGATTCATTTCATTTATGAGCACAAAGGTAAAATGTTCTAAATAAAAGAGTAGCAAATCAAACTCAGCAGTGTTCATGTTCAGTCTGGTTCTTCTCAGGAATGGAAAGATGGTTTCAGAAGGAATTCCAAAGTCTCTTGATATAATATACTACATTAAGAGAGTAAGAAAATTTTTATGATTATATCAGTAATTCCAGAAAAAACAATTGAGATCTGTCTTGATTTTTAAACATCTTAGAAAACTAGGAATACAAAAGAAAGTTCTTTACCAAATATTCAAAATCTACAGTAATCTTTTATTGATGAGACTTTAGTGGCATTCTTATTAAAGTCAGGGAAAATTAAATATATTTATGTCACCACTTCTATTCAACAATGTACTGGAGGTTCTAGACAAGTCAGTAGGTGAGTAAAAAGTACAAGGATTGGAAGGAAAGACAGGAGGCATATTTATATACCTACATGACCTGAGAAATAATAGTATTTCCAGTAATGAACCAATTTAAAATTCTAAAACTAATTTGAAATTTGGTCCAATTTTTTGGATACAAACTTAGCAAAATCAATAACATTCTGAATAATCCATTTGGAAGACAATGTATTGATAAAAAGAAAAACTGTGTAGTGACAACAAAAACCATAGTTTACCTAAGGGTAAGTCCATCAAATTGTGCACGATAATTAGAAAGAAAATAAAGAAAACAAAAACCATATTTGGGAATTGTAAAGATGGCAGTTGTCTCCAAATTAATTAATACATTCAATTTAAAATTCAATTCTATTTAAAATATCACCAGAGTTATATATAGAACTTGACAAATGTCCTTAACATTCATGTGGTAAAGGACAGGATAGCCAGAAAATCTTTAAAGGAGAACTAGGAAGGGAAGAGAGCAATACTTTTGTGAAATTATGATTAATACAATTTGATTTTGGCACAGATGTAGACAAGGTGCCCGTGGGTAGAACGCAGAGCTCAGTCACAGAGCTCGTGCATAAAGGGAAACTTAATATTTGTGAGGAGTTGCACTGCTGATCAGTAGGGAAATAAAATGGTAGTGGAAATATTAGTTATCTGTATGGAAAATAATAAAATTTAATTATTACTTTATTTTCTAGGCTGGGTTAAAAACTAAATGTGTAGAGCAGCATTTTAAAAATTTAGAAGATAGCATAAAAAATATCCTTAGGACCTGAGGGTAGAAAGACAGTTCTAAAACACTATACAAAAACAATTAAGGAAATGATTGATAAATTTGACTCTTTTAAAATATTTAACTTTTCTATTAAAAAGATACTATAAATAAAGATAAAACACAGACGGATGGAAAATATTTACAATGCATACAGCTGACAAAGTGTTGACTGCCTAAAATCAGAGAAAGAAATAGCTCAACAAAAACAACAGGCAGAATGGGACATGGAACAGACTGACGGCGACCAGAGGGGCGGGGCGGGGGGGGGATAGTGGTGGAAAGAAGGGGAAGGGACCAGTCAAAGAACATGTATGAATGACCCATGGACATGGACAGTGGTGTGGGAACTGACTGGGAGCAGGGAGTGGCTTGGGCAGAGGAGGGAAAAGGGGGAAGAATTGGAACACCTATAATAGAAAAACAATTTAAAAATCTCAAAAAAATAATAGGCAAAGGGTTTTCTCTGGTAGGAAGAGGGAAAGATGAATAAGCAGAGCACAGAGGATTTTTAGGGCAGTGAAAATACTGTATATAACACCATAATGATGGATACATGTTATTATACATTTGTCCAAACCTGTAGAATGTACAACAACAAAAGTGAACCATAATGTAAAGTATGGGTGTTGGGTGATAATGTAGGATCAATATCGGTTCATCAGTTGTAACAAATATGCCAGATTGGGTGGGTGCGTGGGGGTGTTAATAATGAATGTGTACTACATGGGAATCTCTGTTCCTTTGTCTCAATTTTGCTGTGAAACTCACTGCTCTAAAAAAATTAAGTTTTTATTTTTTAAAATAGGCGAAGTTATATGAGAGCAATTTAGAGAAAAGAATTGCCTAATGACCAAGAAAGATTAAAACTTGTTCAACTTTTGCTAGCAATCAGAGAAATGCAAAATAAAAAATAAGTTGTCATTGAATATCATGAGATTAGAAAAATATTTAAAGTCTGACAATACCAAATGGTGACTTGGAAGTGGAGCAAGGAGAACTTTCAAATATTTCTATTGGACATGTTAATTTATACAAAATATTTTTAGAATAATTTGACAGTGTCTAGTAGAGTTCAAACTCTGGTGTCCCAGCATTCCAACCCTAGATGCAGGTCCCTCCTAGAGGAACTATTGCAGACTGTCACACAGCACACTGGTATAGGAATGGTAAAAATCTGAAAATTACTTGAATTTTCATCAATAGAAGAATGGATAAGCAAATTGTGATGCAAGCAAGCAAAAATGAAAAAAATAAATTGGGCCTTGGCCAGGTAGCTCAGTTGATTGGAATGTACTCCTGTACATCAAAATGTTGCAGCTTCAATCCCCAGTCAAGACGCGTATGGGAAGCAACTGATCTGTTTCTCTCTCTCTCATCAATAAAAAACATATCCTCGTATGAAGGTTAAAAATAATAATAATTAAAAATAAATAAACTGGAATTGCAGGTATCAACATGGATTCATCCCAAAAACAATGTAGAAGGAAAAACATAGGATGAAGAACTGTAGGATGATTATATAGAATATAGTACCATTTATATAAAGTTTATAACCCTTTGAAAACAATGATATATATATCAATGATATATTAATATGACATATATTAATATATATAATGATATAGTAAAGTTTAAAAACTTCCATGAAAAAGTTAGAAAAACTTCCATAAACACCAAATTATTGATAGCACCAATGGTTAGGAATGGAGAGAGGTGAATAGGATCCAGGAAGCTTAGAAAAATGCAGATCAATTATGGTAATATGCCTAAATTTGATAAAATATATGGTACAAGTGTGTTTTCTATTTTAATTTGTGTACTTCTCAATGTCCATTTATTCAAAATTAATATCTAGCATGTGCCACACTGTGTTAAGGATGAAGGATAGAGCACTGAACAAAAACAAAAATCTCCAGTCTCATAGAACTTATATTCTAGAGAGTGCTTGAAGTATATTTTTATTTTTAAAAGGAAAAAAAAAGAGAGAAAGAGAAAGATGAAGAAACGCACACAACTTTTTTGAGAAAGAGTGACTGAATTGTGTAGGTTCCAGTTGGTTAGTAATGTATCCAGTAAATGATTTTCTGTAGTGAGATTCAGCTGGCTGATTGCAAGTAAGTAGGGGAGAAACAACTGGGCTGGTCCGAAGCTGAAGTTCCACCACATAGGGAAGTGTTTTTAAAAAGCAAAGGCACAGATAGGATTCTGGGAAGATGGCAGAGTAGGAAGCATCAATAATCTGTCTTCCCGCCTAGACAATTGCCCTGGCAGAATCTCTTCGATACAACTATTTTGGAACTTTAGAATCTACCAACATCCAGGGGAAGGCTTGGAAAGTAAATCGTGGTTAAATTCAATCAATTTCAGTTCATAGCATGGTACCAGCTACCCAGGCTCCACCTTCCTGCCCACCACATCCTACTGTCCCTGGCAAGCATCTATGCTCTGGTTCCTAGAGCAGCTTGAGTAGCTTGAGAAGCTTTCAAGAGCTGGAATGGGCAGTATTGGGGATCTGTGCTCTGACTGTTCCTTGCTGTGTCTGATCACAGAGGTGCGGACAAAGGGGCCAGGCGGCCGTTGTTGCAAGCCCCTCCCTCTTTGACCGAAGTGACTTCCAGGGCATTTAAAGAGCCAGTGCCTCCTCTCATTTTATTTTTTTCTCTTTTTCCCTTTTTGGGAGCCAGACATTAAAGACTATAATATTGAAAATCAACTGTGCATATATGGGGACACTTAGAAAGTTAATACGTATACCCAGAAAAAGGTGCAGATCCAGAAAAGTTCCAAGATCCCCCTGGGTAGGGGAGACTCTGATTTCCAGAGTTACCACATAATTAGATGCAAATGTGAAGTTTTAAAAAAACAAACCACAGGGCATACAAAGAAACAGGAAAGCATCACTCATTCAAAGGAAAAAAAAAACAATAAAAGCAGTCCTCAAGAAACACCAGATAGTAGACTTACTAGAGAAGGATTTAAAACAACTATCTTAAAGATGATCAGAGAACTAAAGGAGAAAGTCAAGAAAACAAAGTATGACCTAAGTGGAAATATCAGTAAAAAGACATAAAATGTGGAAAAAAGAATAGAAATTCTGGATGACACATGGAAGCAACACAAGTGTCCAGATAAGCAAAGTGTGTGTACATACCATGGACTATTACTGAATCTTAAAAACAAAGAAAATTCTGACACGTGCTACAATGTGGATGAACCTTACTAAGTGATATTATGTTAGTATGGAGGTTCAATGTTACTTTTCTTGCTCAGGGGTTTTTAAAGAAATTGATAGTTTCAGTGTTTTTTTTCTTTATTTTCTAAACTGCATTCCCATTCCCACCTAAGGCATGCCTCTTAGTATTAGCTACTACAGTATTTTAAAAAGTGTTTGCAGTATTTCTTTAACTCGTGTACTAGCCAAAACATTGGTGTTTTGTATGGATCGTAAGTGCAGAATTCCTTAATTCTTTCTATTATTGGTCACAGTTGTGTTTAAAGAACCAAGTATGTACTGCCTGAAAACATTATGACCTTTTTCCCTTAGTTTAAATAAACTCCAAGGTAACTGGGGAAAAAACATAATAAGCCAGTAACAAAAAGACAAATACTGTATGATTGCACTTATAAACTACCTAGAGTACTCACCATCATAGAAGCGGAAAGTAGTGGTTGCCAGGGACAAGCAGGAGGAGAAGACGGAGAGTTAGTTTTTAATGGGCACAGAGTTTCAGTTTTGCAAGATGGGAAGAGTTCACGGGATGGATAGTGGTAATAGTTGCACGATGTCATGAATGTACTTAACACTGTTGCATTGTATTTAAAAATATATGGTGAGGGTTTTTTTCTTGTATTTTACAACAATTGAAATGTAGGGGAAAAGCAAAGGTACAAAGGCCAAGAGAGTTTAGAATGTTTGCAGAATAGTTGCAAAAGATTGGGAGAAAGCAGAGAAATCAGTGGACAGAAAGTTCCATTGAGGCTGCAGGAAAGGAAATGGTAGTGGAGTTACCTGAGCAGGTAAGCTAGAAGAACAAAATGCTGTTGGAGAAGTTTGAACTGGTGATAATTTTGGAGTGGAGCATTTTTCCCACTTAATGGTATGTCCTGGGTGTTTTTCCATTCGAAAAGTCTTCATTCTATCTCATGCATTTTAACATAGCATTCCATTTTATAGATGTGTCATAAATTAATTAAACAATATTTTACTGTAATCATTATTTTAAATTATACTAACATGTTTACTATTTGAATTAATAAATTATAATCCTTCCAGAAATCCTCACTCAGAAGTCTCTGACCTTGTAGAGACCAGGGGAAGAAAAGAAGGCCAAAGTTTCCAGAGAAACTCCAGACCAAAGCTACCAACCAATTCGCTCTAGAAGGAGGGGATACAACCTCGACTTGGACAGCCTGGAATTCCTCTCTACACTCAACCAGGTTACACTAACTTACCCATTAGTGTATATGAATTCCTTAGTTAACGCAACAAAATTCACAGAGTTGCTTTTATGTGAAAAGAACTATATCAGGAACTGAAAATGTAAAAATGCTCTCAAATACAGGAGACATTATTATAATGCATAAATTATAGAAGCGCATAAATTATTATAATGCAAAGTTAAAGCAGAAGCAGGTTTCGCATGAAGCGAGTGGTGCTCAAGTGTCATGCCCCTCGCTTACGTGGGCCACTTCCAGGGCTCAGGGAGACTATGAACGCACTTCTGTGGTCATACATTTTAAAGAAAAGGCTTCAGTTGGTGAAAACGTCTCTTTTCCCTCTTAGTTTCCCTCTGTTGGCATGGCTATGGATATTTTTGAGATGTAGCAAAAGGAAATTTGTACTGAAAACACACTTAGTGGAGTTTTTTGAAATATATGTATGGGGCTCACAAATGCTTCGTGTTAGAATGAACGGATTACCGGCTCTCCAGGTGGAGGAGTGATCTCAGGAATGCGCACCACCCCTGCGCTGCCTCATTAGGTGGGAACGGCATGGGGGTGCAGAGCAGAGGTGTTATCGTGATAGAAACGTGCCCTGCGGCACTCAGCACAGGACTTGGGTGGGTACTGGAGGGGACACAAGGTTCGAAGTGTATAGAGTCAAAGGATAGTCTGTAGAAAATTCTTTTAGTCAGACGTGGAAAACTGTAAAGAGAGGGTTTGATTCTTGACAGTGCCTGGTCTTTCTGAAGTCAGAAATACTCTCAATAACACAGCATAGTTATACAATTATACATACACCCTGTATACTTTTCTTGTCATTGGTAATTACACAAAACCCAACATATAGGTATCCAGGGACAACCTGGCGGCAGCACTACCGAGAGTGAGTTTGTGTGCATGTAAAGATGTATGTTTTATTTATTTCGATTGCTAACAATAAAAGAATTGTGGCCAACCATTGAAGAGGAGAGACTGAATTATCTTTCCATTTTCTTTATAGAAAATATCACAATTAATTCCAAGAGGAAGTTACATAATGAAAATGTTATTTTTCTAGAGTTTGTAATGTTTGTTGTATTCATCAACTTGTTAAAACTTGATTTTGTTGTGATTTATTTATTCTAAATAAATATTCATGTTCATATGTAATTTTGTATTAATCCCTCTCCCTTATTTTTCCTAAAGAGGTCCCCCATAGTGTTTAAATTTCCGGCCTTACTGAACCTGGTTCCATCCCTGTACAATATAATGAGTGCGATAAGACAAAAACATAAGAGAGGCTAAGGAAGTTCTGAAAAGGAAGAAATTATTAATGATGATCAGGGAAGGGTTTTGTCTAAGCTCTGATCAAGTGGAAGAATTTGAATTCAAAGGCATGGTAAATGGTATTCTGAATGAAGACAGGAGTTCTTCATAACTTTTTAATAATTTCTATTCTAGATATGCCACTCAAATACTTGGTTCTTGACACACCCCCTTCTCTGCCTTCACATCCTTTCTGATTCCATATCTAAAAACCTTTCTACTGATGTTTTGTGGACATGGGTTCAAGCAGAAAATTAGTGGGAACTTGGTGGGTGTTTAAGGAGGCAAATTTCCTACGGTAGGTTCTGGGTAGGAGTTCAAACCTAGAGAAATGTGACAATTCTATAATGCAATCCAGATGCTACTCCATGAATTGTGTAGAAACAAAGCAAATTTTCTCCCCTGCTCTTCAGTTATGGTGTAATTAGTAAATAGGACTAAGAGAAAGTTTTGTTTTGAAGCTCTAGACTGGAGTCACCTTCATTCATTCATAAAAAGAAAACATCATAATATGCAGAAGCCAAGGGCAAGAAGAGATCTTCCCATGGAGCATTATGGCCTAGATACCATGACACCATATCCATGACTTATGAAGCTCATGTGTATGCATGTGTGCATGTAAAAGAGACACAGACAGAGCCTGAGACTGAGGCCAGCCATGTCCTATGAAGGGTAGAGAGTCCCTGAAGAAAGTGCCTGGGGCTCTATGTCTACAGTCACTTCCTTCCCCATCTGGAGCCTCTTCTCCCACCGGCATGCTCAGCCTTCTGTAGATCTGGTGACTCATCAAGCAGTTCAAGGGGCCCTCAACTTTGGATGACTCAGCTTTCAGCAAGCTTACCATGAACCTAGTTGACATCAGCTAGGAGGAGAGGGCACCAGAGACACTGAGAGGGTCAGTCTATGGGATCTGAGAAACAAGGCTGGAGACAGGTGCAGACAGCAGAGCAATTGCTGAGTCACAGAAGGAAGAACTGAGTCATAATTCCTGGAGATGGGAATATGGGGTGATGAATTCTGACCATGGCTTTCCCTTGGAAAAGGGAAAGCAGGGCTGGCGCTACAGGCCCTGCTGAAATGCAACAATACTTTTGTCACCTGACAGTCCATCCTTACCCTCGAGCCTCAGTTCCAGTGACTGGGCTTCCACTTTGTGCTAATGACTAATCTCCTGCTTTCTACTTATCCTCCCTTGGTTTTCCAGGCCCCTCAGGACTGGTGGCTGAGACTTGGGTTTCTGAAACATATTACCTGTGATCAGGATGACCCACATCAGTTTTTCTCAGTGCAGAGGTTGTTGTATGAGGTCTGTCCACAAAAAGTCCAACCATTGTTAATATAATGAGAACAGTTTGTACAACACTGATGTAACCTGGCAGCCAAGGAGTGTGGACTGGAATGCACATGTGTGAACAATGACACTTTCATTGTACTAGTCAGTGGGGGAAGTAGACACTGTTGAGTGAGCATGTGTACTTCGTGGCCATCACAGTCAAAATGACTGAGTAGAACAATGAATCTGCACCAAATTATGCGTTAAGCTTGAACAGTCCTCTGTGGAAACTATTCAGATAATTCAGAATGCAGCAGATATGGGCAACTGGTGATTGTCAGCTTCATCACAACAACACGTGCATCACTCGTGCATCACCTCTTATACAGAGGTTTTTGTGAAACAGCAAATCACCCAGGTCACTGAGACTCGCTATGGCCCACATTTGGTGCTCTGCAACTTCTGGCTTTTCCCAAAACTAAAATCACCTTTGAAAGGGAAGAGATTTCAGACCGTTAATGAGATTCAGGAAAATGACAGGGTAGCTGATGGCGATTAGAACTGTGTCAGGTCCCAATGTCCCTACCTTGAAGGGGACTGAGGCATCATTGTCCTGTGTACAATGTTTCTTGTATCTTCTTCAATAAGTGTTTCTATTGTTCATGTTATTTGGCTGGATACTTTCTGGAGAGACCTCCTCTGCTCTCCTGGTATGGCTCCATCATTGTCCTCTGTTGTCTTCTCTGTCATACAGCTCTTGTAAGATTTCTGATAGCAATGTAGAAGACAAGACGCACTTCATATTTTCCATACCCTGTGGTATGAACTTTCATATTTGCCATATAATGCAATTTCCTCCTTACAACCGTCCTCCAGGACAGGTGTAATTATCTGCTTTACAGGTAAGTAAGCAGAAACTCAGGTTGTACCTCATGTAGGTCCCATGGACAATCATCTTCACTCAGCTTTATTCTTCTTTATCTACTTTCATGAAATTGCTTTCTTTGCCATTCTTCAGAACCGGGGATAATAATGTCTACAGGATTGTTTTGAGGATTAAATTAATTCCTCACTATGAAAGTGTCTGGCATATAGTAAACACTTGACAAATACTAATTTCCATATTTTGTCCTATTCTAACTTCCACATAGAAAATCGTACTTCGCTGACAGATTAGGTTGGCGCACATCTGGTACAGCACTGGAGCGCGTAGAAGGTTGTAGTAAATGTTGGGTGGACGAATTAATGGGTAGTCGGTGGAAGCATTAGAATTCCATTTAGGGTTTGCGAAAATCTGAAGACCATCCTATTCTCCCTACACTCTGCTCCTCCTGACTGCCTACTATTTGGCTCTGTAATCTGAACATCAGATTTGCTTTTTTTGCTGGATTTCTCTTCGCTTGCAGCTGAACCTCCTCAGCTCATCCTTACCTGTCCACAAGAACATGCTTCTTTGTGTTTCATGTACCTACCCCACCAAGGTGCCAGGCGGTCCCAGCTTATCTGTACCTTTTCTTTCCAAGTCATCATCCTGATATTCTGGACTAAGGGGGATCAATAATAATGTGTTTAGCTGTATGACTGGTCCTAAAGGGTCTGGTCTACTAAGAAATAGACTTGCATAGGACCAGACAATATTCAGCTGCTGTGTGGTTAGATCTGGGCTAAGCGAGACCACCTGCTGACTCAGCACCCTTCCAAATAATTAAGCCAATCTACTGAAAGCCTGGAATTTAGAATCAGAGAAAATTATCTTTGGATAGAAGTATAAGTAAGAATTCTATAGACGCATTTTCCCCTAGCCAGCAGTTCCATTAAGGAAATTTATTTTAGTGTTTTGGAAGCATGAAGATTGTAGTTCAGTCATGGACACTTTCAGTCATTATTCAGTCCTCAGTCAGCAGATTCAAAGGGAGCTCAGAGGGCAAAATCCATGGTTCTGGGCCATCTTATAGACCTAGACACAACCGAAGCCATGCCAGGAGGGGCGTGTTGTTCATACTCTTAACTCCTGAGCATCTAGTAGGTGTCACAAGAATGATAGCTGATAATCAAGGCACAAACTCCCTTTAAATCTTGATAAATCTCCAAAATTAAGAATCCTGAGAAGAAATAAAGAAATCTACACAAAAAAAAGTTTCTAGAGTAAGGAGGGGACTGCTCAGGTGTGCAGGAGTAAGTAAGGATGCAGTTCTGGAACTTCTGAGTCTCAGGTTTGGTCTGGTCCAAAAGCACACAGTGAAAATCCATTCACCGGAGTCAGAAGTGCAACATCAGAATAGGCACTAGAGCATGGCTGGCTTGATGCTGAACCCCAAGTGTATTCCTAAATGCTTCATACACTCTCTCTGACCAGAAATGGAATGGATCCTCAAGCCTGGGGCAGGGCTGAGTCTCCAGTAGTCACCAGTGGTCCCAGCTATGGCACAGGAGGGCTTTAAGATAAAAGAATTGTTTGGCAATTCCAGATGCTTGCCTTGCTATTACAAGAACTTGCAGGAATCAAACTTCTTTGTTGCTTGTCAAGGAAGTAGAGTTAGCTTGCTCAGTGCTGAAATCTAAGTCAGGCAACCTGCTTTAACGCATTGGTTGAGCGAAGTTTTGTGCCGTAACCTCACCACAGTTCCATCTCCCAGACCTGATGTTTCACTGCACCCCGATCATGAAAGGATACAGTTAGATGGATTAACCCATCGCTGCCCAACATTTCTCTCTGCATGTGGAACCCTGGGGCATGGGTGGATGCTGCTAAGGCAGCAGCATACCCAGAAGTCCTGAGGATATCATTGGGCATGAGAGAAATGGCCACTTCTACTTCCGAACTAAAACCTCTCGACTATTCCAGGAAACCTGGCTTCTCCTACTGCACTTGTTCATTCACATCAGCCTCCCAAGGACTTGGTGTTGTACCATGTGCCTTAGTTTCAAAGAACTGTTCAATTAAGGATCTTAAACTGCTGTGAAGCAATAAAAATTCCCCTAAATAATGAGTATACAGAGCATCACTTTCCAGACAGATTTTGTTATCTCAGGCATTCTAAATTAAGCCCTGGAGAAACATTTTACTGCTAATAAATAATCTCTTGTTTTAATATGCAATATTGCCAAGATAATAGGCTACATCAATATCTATTCATGTTATTGTAACTGGGAAATAGGACCTGAGAATCCTGCTTTGTGTGCCAGTATTGAGAAAAAACAAATATTAATTTTCGTAGTGTCATGTTTGGTTTAAATTATCTATTCTAAAATATAGGCATGTATTCACCTTTGATATAATGAATTCATTTGTTACTCAGACACATTTGATTTTATTAAATTTCCCTCTAAAATAATTTTATATGATAAGACACAGAACAAAACAGCTTAGAACTTATCAGTTGATAAATAATACATTGAAAGTCATTAAAAGAAAGTGTTGATAAAATTTTTACATTTTAAAAAAAGGAGCTTTATAGTAAACTTTAAAATATTTATCTTGAAGATTTAAAAAATATTAGCCCAGATTCTTCTGTGTTTTCTTTCTGCTGGGCTACATTTCAGAATGTGTAGATTTTTTTTAAAAATCTGAATCTTGTATATATTCCAGTTTTTCACAAATATAATCAACTCTCCAGGTAGAAAGTAACAGCCTCTGACTGACTCCTAAAGTTTGATTTGAATTCTTAATCCACAAGAAGGGATCGCCAAAGAAGTAATATTTTGCCCCCTGGGATTATTAAAGCTTAATTTAAAAAGACATTTGTTCCACGATAAATTTAAACGGCATGAGACTCGTGAAATAATTCACTTTAGGAGAATCTAAACCCACTTCAAGTCTTTTGTTTCAAATTTTATAATCAAATACCTCTAAAGCCATATAACTGAACGAGGATTAATAGGGAGAAAATTGGCCACAAATAATCAATTAAAAAACAATTTAGTAAAATGATTTTAAATCCAAGTTAAAGTTTTCCTGACAATAGGTAGTCCAAAGAGATTCATAGAAGATATAAATCTCTACTAAATAAATTTTCTAAAAGAAAGACTTAAAGAACTATGTTCTAGAACCTGTGATATTAAATAAAAAGGACCTCGAGTTTGGAGAACTTTGTAGTGAGGGAACAGGAAAAGCATTAATGAATGAAAAATCACCCTGTAAGCTCCGGATTATCTTTTCCAACTACAGAGCTGAGTGGTGCCCCCACTGCAGCGGCCAGGACTTAAAGAGCCCACACCCCAGAGGGAAGGGATATCGAGGAAAGCTCAACATTTGGCATCAGTGTTTTCCGTGAAACATTTAATAAATCTTAAACTGTAAGGGACAAAGTCTAGGAAACTAAGCAGGAACAGCTGACACAGTGTAATTTTTGACAGTCTCATAGAGCTTGGGAAACAGTAGTTGGATTTCAGAATCTGCCAAAAGGAGAGGGAGCTCTAGTAAACACCAGCCTTTCACTTGGGAACCCTTGGAGCTGCTTCAATCCGGTAGGTAAACCAGGCCTTGTAAAGATTATAACTTCACTGTGACCAACTCAGTTCCTGTTGGAATTGAACTCATTTGATCTTCACTATCTAGATGCCTCATAGGATGGGGGAAGTCTTTTTGGAGAAAAACAATAGCATCAAAAGCCATAAATTTTTTTTAATCATAATGTCTATCACTACATAAACTACCAGACTACCAAAACCTAGGACCTACACATGACTCAGATATTGGAGTTGTTAGATGTGTCCTTAAAAATATAATAATGGAGATAATTATGTTAGAAAAAGATTGAAATCAAGATGGAGACTTTTACCAGAGTACTAAATCAAAATACAGAACAAATGGAAATTTGAAAAGTAAAAAATATAATAATGTAAATTAATCTGTCAGTATATGTACTTGAAAAGTAATTATAAACAACTAAAGAGAGGATTAAGAAATGTAAATAATATGATAAACAAAATTAACATAATTAACAGTGCACGTAACAATAATAGAATATATTTTTTCTCAGGTCATTTTTGCTAAATCTTACCAAAATTGGTCATTTGCTAGACCATAAAACAAGCCTCAGCAAACTTCAAAGGATTGAAATCACATTCTCTTACATGGTGGAATTAAACTAAAAGTAAAACAAACAGAAAATAATCAAAACAAAATCCTCAAATATGTATAAGCTAAACAATTCATTTAAAAATATACCTTGGGTCCAAAAAGAAGTCCTCGTGGAACTAAATGATATTTTTCACTGAATGAAAATAAGAATATATCATATCAAGATATGTTGAATACCACTAATGCTGTGCTTGGAGAAAAATTCATAACAATTAAATACATATGTTAAAAAAGAAGAAAGTTTAAAGAACAGTGATATCACTATCCATGTCTAAAAATTATGGAAAAAAACTCCCTACAATTAACTCAAGAATGCAGGAGGAAGGCAACAGTAACAATAGGGGCAGAAATTAATAAAATAGAAATCATTAAGTACAATAGAGAAAAATGAACAGGGTCGAAATTGTGCTCTTCCTGAAAGATTAAAGTTAGTTCTCTATCACTGAAAAAGAAAAAAAGAGAGCCCGAATAACCAATATCAAGAATCAAAAAAAAAGTCACTACAGATCACACAAACTTTAAAAAATAATAAAAGATGTTGGAAATACATTTAGGCAAAAAGTTGACAAAATTTGATGAAATAAATAAATGTATAAGATAATGTAATTTATCACAACTGATACAAAAAGAAAAATGGAAAATCTGAATACCCATTTAAAACTTAAATCTCTAATTAAATACCTTTCCACTAAGAAACCTCCAGGTCCAGATGATTTCATTTGTGAACATTTCCAAACCTGAAGGAAGATAAAGCACCACTCTTAGACAAGCTGTTACCAAGATTAGAAAAAGGGAGACTACTTCCCAATTCACTTTTATGAGTCCAGCATTATCTCAATATGAAAGTCTGGCAAGAACATTACAAGGCAAGAGAGTTATAGGCTGATTTTTCTCATGAATATAGATGCATGATCTAAAACAAAATATTAGAAAATTAGATTAATCAATTTATAATACAAAAATGTATATCAGAAAAAAATTAGATTTATTCCATGAATACAAGTTTGACTTTACATCATTAAAATAAAAAGATGCAACTCACCTTATTAACTGAAAAAAGAAGAAAACTGTTTTTTATCATGTCAATAGATGCAGAAAAAACATTTGATAAATTCAAACCCCAATAATGACAAAGAGGAAAAAATTTAGCAAAGTGGATATAGAATGGAAGTTCCTTAATTGGATGAACATGTATGTACAAAAAACTTAGAGCAAACATCAGATTCAATTTTGGTATATCAAAAGTGTTCTTCCTTCTATCAGAAAAGAGACAAAGATGCCCAATATCACCATTTTTATATTGTAGTAGAGGTCCTAGCCAGCGCAGTAAGGCAAGATAAAAAGTAGAATGATTAGAAAGAAAGAAAGAAGACTGTCTTATATGTTAAATAGGCAAAATAATCTATAAACTATAATTACTTATAATTTAACTTAAGATACTAGATAAAATATCAAGACACATTTTTTAATTTTATATACTATATAACAATAAAGTTATAAAATGAAAAATTAAATATACTTCTATAAAAAGGATAAAAATATTGAATCTTGAAATAAATCTAATAAAAATGTGCAAAAATTCAATGCAAAAAATTACAAAATATCAAAGAAATAGATTAAAGCTACCTAAATCAATGGAGACATATACTAGGGTCATAGATTGGAAGACAAATTTTTGTTAATATATCAAGTCTGCACAAGTTGATTTATAGAGTAAATTCAACCTCAATTAAAATTTCAGCAGACATTTTTTGGGAGGGGGAAATCAACAAGCTGTTTCTAAAATTTATATGGACATGAAAGAGCCTAGAAATAGCAAAGATAATTTTGAAGAAATTTTAATAATTTTAATTTATGACAAAATGAGAATAAGATGGTCTTTTCAATTAGTGGTGACATATTGAAATAAAAAATCACATTCAAAATCAGTTGTAGGTGGATTGTATATCTAAATGTAAAAGGCAAAACCAATCAACTTCTGGAATAAATCAGAGGAAAATGTCTTAATTCTTTGGGATAGGGACTTTGAAAAAGCATAAACACAGTGGATAAATTGAATATAAACAAATCACATATAACAACTGGTAAACAGGACTACACAAAATTAAGAAACTGTTGGTCTAACAACATTAAGAGAGTGAAAATGCAAGCCACAAAGTTGAGATGATTTTAGCAATACATATAACCTAAAAAGGGCACATATGTAAAAGTGCAAAAACATTTAAAAATATATGAAGAACTCATAAAGAGAGATAACCAATAGAAAAATAGTCAAAATACATAGTTAAGCACTTTAATAAAGAAGATATCTAAGTAGCAAATAAACGTGGTGAAGTGCTCAAAATAATTAGCTATAAGATAAATGCCAATTCCAGTCATAAGGTACGATTACACATGCATAACTAAAATAAAAAGGACTCACAACATCAGGTTTTGGCAAGGATGTGTACTAACTGAAAATCTCATATACTCGTGGATGTGTAAACTGGTAAATATCACATTGCAAAATTGGTATGTCAATAAAAGTAGAATAGACTTATTATAACCTGGGGTCCAGCAATTTCACTTAAAAAATTAATTAAATTGAAAAATATGTGGTAAGATTGATTAAGAAATAGATACTAACCATTTTTGTAATGAAAGAAGAGATATCCCCAAAGATATTTTCATAAACTAAAATTAGCATTTCAAGATGATCTGAAAAACATGTATGTCCCAAAAATAAAAATTGAGAAAAATGAAAAGATTTCTCTAAAATCACAACTTTTCAAAACTCATAGAAGAAATAAAAAATTAGAATAATCCTATAATACTAAACATACTAAATCTGTAATTAAAAACAAAACTCTAAGGCCATATGACTTCACAAATGAATTCTATAAAACATTTATTATTACTTTGAGCAAATTACAGAATCAAAAGAAAACCCATTTGATCTGACATACTCTTTTAAGGCAAATGGCACTGTTATTTTTTGAACAAGAGACAGAAAATTTGGCCCTAGATGAAAAATAATTATATAACCCTGATAAATACTGTTTTATTGATTTCCAATATTAGAATCAATCAATAGGCAAACCTCAAAATGTTTAGCTGTCAGAGGCACAATGTACATAACTTTGACAATATAAATTAAGGTCTGTCAAAGATAGAAGTTAAAAATTGTAATAAAGGATATAGGCAGTAATATTGCAAAGTAAGGAATGGAAACACCCTGTTGAAGTTGATAGAACAAAAATCAGAAGTTAAGATAATAGTGTTTTAATTCAAAAGAGAAGGGAAAAACACTGAAAAAACTCTAATATTGAGAGAGAAAGGAAAGGAGATAAAATAAATTATGAAATTCGAACCTATCATAGCAGGAATTCAGTAAATAATGACTAAGGCTACACTTTATTATTTAGTAACATAGAGATAATACCTGAAAAAATTCAAACAGAAATGGCTAATACTGTTTGTTTCTGATGAACAGGACTATCACATTAAAGGGAAGATTGGAGGGCCATTATTTTTATTATTATCCTTTCTTTACACTCTGATTTTTTAAAAATGTATGCCTATATTATAATAAAATATATTCATTTAAGAAAACAAATGACCTGATATGAGATTAAATAGATAAACTAAAAGAACCCAAGTTTATGTAAAAGTCTGACATACGAAGAAAAAAACAACACATGAATCAAAGCAGTAAATAAAGAATTTTTAAATAAATGATGCTAGAACAATTTTTATCTACTGAATTGTACCTGCCACATTACCACGGTCCCAAATAAATTCCATGGGTATTGATAAAAGTAGCAACAAAACCAAGAAAAATTAGAGGAAAACAACAGTAAATGTTTTCTTATTTCTTCTTGGAGTAGGAGGTCCCAAGCATGGAAGCAATGGAAAAATTCAAGAGCAGTATTTGATGTATTTCACAGCATACAAATAGAAAGTTTTGGTGTTGGGAAAAAGAAACACTTAAATTGGATTAAACAGAAATAACTAATTGACAGTAAATGTTCCAAAATATGCAAAGAACTCACATGACTCCACTCCAGGAAGACAAACAATCCAATTAAAAAATGGGCAAAGGACCAGGATAGACATTTCTCCAAGGAGGACATACGGAGGGCCCAGAGACATATAAAAGGATGTTCAGCATCACTAGCCATCAGAGAGATGCAAATTAAAACCACAATGAGTTACTGCTTCACACCGGTCAGAATGGCCATCATAACCAAATCAACAAACAAGTGCTGGTGAGGTTGCAGAGAAAAGGGAACCCTAGTGCATTCTTGGTGGGAATGCAGACTGGTGCAGCCACTGTGGAAAACAGTATGGAATTTCCTCAAAAAACTAAAAATGGAACTGCATTTTGATCCAATGATCCCACTGCTGGGATTATACCTTAAGAACCCTGACACACCAATTCAAAACTACCTATGCTCCCCAATGTTCATAGCACCATTATTTACAATAGCCAAGAGCTGGAAACAGCCTAAGTGCCCATCCGTAAATGAGTGGATCAACAAACCATGGTACATTCACACAATGGAATACTACACAGCAGAAAGAAAGAAAGAACTCCTACCCTTCAGGACAGCAAGGATGGAACTGGAGAGTGTTATCCTAAGTGAAATAAGCCAGGCAGTAAAAGACAAATACCATATGAACTCACCTGTAAGTGGAACCTAAGCAACAAAACAAACAAGTGAGCAAAATAGAATCAGAGACATGGAAATAAAGAACAAACTGACAGTGACCAAAGTGGAGGGGTGAGGGGATAATGGGAGAAAGAAGGGGAAGGGTCAAGTCAAGAAACATGCATAAAAGACCCACGGACAAAGACAATGCTGAGTGGGGAGGATTGAACACGGGAGGTGGGAGAGGGTAGGGTAGAGAAGAGATATTGGGGAAAATGGGGATAACTGTAATTGAACAACAATAAAAAATTTTTTAAAAAGAAAGATATTTGATAGTATCTCAAATAAAATGTGATAAAACCAAAAAATGGTTAAGATGGTAAATTTGATATGTTGTATATTTACCACAATTAAAAAAGGAAGAATAAAAAGAAAAATATTCTATCTTGATAATAAAGGAAACATTAAGAAATTATTTTGTCTGCAAAATTTAGAAGAATGTTTACAGAGAAATAAAGCAGTGCCTGTGAGGTTTGAGTGAAATAGGGACTTTCTTATAGTTCTTAGAAAGAAATTTGTCAATATGTATTATGAACAAAGAAAGATCTACAACTTTTGGCCTAGTAATTTTATGTCTGTTGGTCTTAAGTAAAAACATCAAATGTTCTGACAATGAATTGTATATTTAAAAGGCAAAAAAAAAATCAAAATGTTTAAAATGAGAGAGAGGGATGTAAAGTTTTATAAGATGTAAACATCACTTTCACACATTGAAAAAGCATTTATTGTTTTCACGTGCCAGGCACTCGTGAGAAAACAATGAAAAAACAGACAAAACTCCACGCCCTTAATGAGCTTACATTCTAGGAATACTTAATGATGGAGGATAGTGATCAAGATAAGGAGGAATCTGTTATCATCTTGGTTAGGTAAAACAGTATGCAGTAAGAAAGACAGAGATACAATGCACTGTTACAATGGTCATCTCCGTGTGGTTAATACTTACTTTCCTGCTGGTACTTCTTCAGTATTTGCCAAATCTTCTTTTATGAGCACGCATTACTTTAGCAATTAAAAGATATACAGAAAGAAAAGGAAGAGAAGGGAAAGGAGGGGAGGAGAGGGGAGAGGAGGGGAGGGAAGGGGAAGGGAGGGGAGGTCAGCCATGAGGATTAAATGAAATGAAATATGTTAAGAGCTTGGCAAAGAACGGGCTTTCAATACTTGTCCGTTTTTCCTTTCCCTTGCAATCTGAAAATTGATTTGTTCTTTGCTGTTCTCCCTTTTTACTATGGATGGTTTGGTCTGTTGCCATCACATTTTTGCATTTTCTTTATAGTAAGTATATTTTAACTTTTAATCAAAATTGTCATTATTATTAAATGGGTCACCTATTATTTTATTTTTTTATTGCTTTAAATAGTGCAGAGCTGTAGGAGAGAAATCTTCAGGCAGAAATGCTTGCCAGAGAACCTCAAAACATTTCTGGGAAGGAGCAGCTTTCTTTGCTATGGAAATTGATAAATGCTGTGTTTCTATGGTTACCAGTCTTCCTTTATTAATGCTAAAAATCTTCAATTTTAGCCTCCTAAATAAAAGCAAGAAAATGTGCTAATCTTTAATAGCATGACTATATCATTGACATTTTCTGGGCTGTTTTTCTATGGTGCTATCCTTTGTACAGAGCAGTAAATACTGTGCTGGACTTACACATAAACCTCAATTTTCAAGTTTCTCAAACAGCCATAAAATTGCATGCTTGGCAGGAACTTCCCCTAAAATGGGCCATCCGTGGGGTCTTTTCTAAATACAGATGGTTATGTAGACTATGACCTTTAGAGTACTGTATATACACTGTATGATGGTTATGTAGACTATGACCTTTAGAGTACTGTATATACACTGTATGAAGTGGAGCCTCTCTCCTTCACCTTTTTCAGTTCTTAGAGACTTTTGCTTATCGTGAGCACTTGATGTGGATTATGTTGCAGCCTGGAAACGTTTGACTCATATCAACTTTCCTCTACTTCCTACCTTATTACATGTTGGCTACTTGGTACTGTTAATTGAGAACTGACAGCTACCTTGGGAGGGCCCCTGAAGGGACAATCTCTGTATTTACACATTAGTTAAGGAGTTGGTAGGATGCAGAGAATGACTGAAGGCTCCTCATAGGGCAGCATGAAATGCTACTCCGCAAACAGGCCAAGTTCTCGCCTGGCACAGAGGCTGTGAAAAGTGCAGGCAAGACAGTAAAGCTGGGTTTGAAGAGAGTCTTAGTCCTTGCAGGCTGCTAACAAAATATCACAGACTGAGTGGCTTGTAAACAACAGGAATTTATTTTGAATAGTTCTTGAGACTGGAGGTCCAAGATCAGGGTGCCAGCATGACCAGGTTTGGGTGAAAGTCCTTTTCCAGGCTGCAGACTGCCATCTTTTCACCGAGTCCTCGCATGGTGGACGGGCAAGGGAGCTCTCTGGGGTCTCTTAAAAAGGGCACTAATCCCATTCATGAGGGCTCCGCTTTCATGGCCCAATCACTTCCCAAAGGCCTCATCTCCTAATATCATCACACTGAGGGTTAGGATTTCAACATAGGAGTTTTAGGAGGACACAGCAAAGGGAATCCTGAATATTTACTAAAGTGAGTAATTAAAACATGCCAGGTAATGTGAGTGTTTTTCATGCTCTAACTCCACAAATCCATATGAGGCAGGTGCTATCATTACCCCAAATTTACCTATGAGGAAACTGAGGCACAGAGAGGAAAGTCGCCTCCCCTTGGTTCCAAAACTAATAAACAGAAGAACCAAAGGTCAAAACCAGCAGCTCTAGGACCTGCACCCTGGGGGTAAAGCATTCCAGGCATGAGATGGACAAACAAAAGACCCAGCTCTCTCTCTCCTTGAACCTCTTCCCGCAAAGCCTCCCTCCCCCATTTTTCTGATGACTCAAACCCTGATGACCTAACCCCTTCTCCCTTCTTTTCCCAATATACTTATTGCAAGTTATGAGAAGGGCCAGTTGCCCTATACTTTTCAGCAGTCTTTGCCTCCTCTGCCTTAGAAACCACAAGGAACCACATAGATGAACATTTGAGGAACATCTGCCTCTCTCTCTCGCTCGCTCGCTCGCTCCTTCCTTCCTTCCTTCCCTCTTTTCTTCCTCCCTACCTTTCTCCTTCTCTCCTTCTATCTTTCCCTCTAGTAATAGACAATTTTAGAAAAAAAGTTTCATGAGGCTTGCTTATTTGCCTGTCAATGTTCAGGATGATCTTAGGGCTCAGATACTAGCCCTAGACATTTTAAGTTTGATGAAGTAAATATAGAGTTGCCTTATAAATTCTGTCTTATAGTTACAAAGCTCAGCTATTTAACATTTTCTAACCCTTAAAGAAAAGAAATTTAGGCTTAGTAATTTGGGGGTTATTTTTATATTTAAGTCCAAGTCTCACTTAGTCCACCTAGGCCAGCATGAGACAGGCAGAGGAACAGGTGGGTATATGGGAGCCCAGGCTGAGCATCATGGGTATATTCCACCAGGCAAGCAAGCCCTTTGCTCTCTACCTCGATTTCTCTTCTTAGGTCCAGCACCTTTGGTTTTCTGAGGATGGAGTGGTTCAGCTTGCTCATGGACACTTATTTAAGGCTCTCCCTCTTGACAAGTAAACTGCACTTTGAGAGCGTCTGGGGGCCATGACCCAGAAGGGATTTTTCACATATGGCAAAAACACAGAGTAGAGGTTTTGAAAAACTGTGGATATTTAGAAAATATTTAAACTTAGAACTATGATACACAGCATACACTAACTGCCTGCTTTACATGCACTTTGCAGTTACAGATTTGCTTTCAGAACAATCTAAAGTTGAAAAGCCTTTAAAAATTTTTTTTTTCAATTATAGTTTACAGTCAACATTATTTTGCATTGATTCCAGATATATATCATAGCAATTAGACAGTCGTATACTTACACAGTATTCCCCCTGATAGTCCCAGTACCCAACCGACACCATACATAGGTATTACAATATTGTTGACTGTACTCCCTCTGCTGTACTTTACCTCCCCGTGACTATGTTTTACTTCTCTATCCCTTCACCTTTTTCACCCAGTCCCCCAACCTCGTCTGCTCTGGCAACCATCAGTCTGTTCTCTGTGTCTATGTGTTTGTTTTTTGTTTTGTTTGGTCACTTATATTGCCCTTTAGATTCCACATGTAAGTGAAGAAGTAATATGGCGTTTGTCTTTCTCTGACTGACTTATTTCACTTAGCATGATACCCTCTAGGACCATCTCTGCTCTTGCAAATGATAAGTTTTCTTTCCTTTTAATGACTGAGTAATATTCCATTGTATATATATATGAAGCCAGCACTTTTTATCCAGTTGTCTATTGATGGACACTTGGGCTGCCTCCATAGCTTGGTTATTGTAAATAATGCTGCAAGAAACATATCTTTCAAATTAGTGTTTTGGGTTTCTTCAGGTATATACCCAGAAGTAGAATCAGTGGGTTAGAAGGCAGTTCAATTTTTAATTTGTTTGAGGAAACTCTATACTGCATTTCCACCAATAGGGCACAGGGGTTCCCTTTTCTTCACATTCTTTCTAATACTTCTTGTTTGTTGATTCTTTGATGACAGCATCTTATAGGTGTGAGATAATATCTCATTGTGGTTTTAATTTGCATTTGTCTGATGATTAGTGACATTGAGCATCTTTTCATATGTCTGCTGGCCATCTGTACGTCCTCTTTCAAGAAGTGTCTGTTCAGATCCTTCACCCATTTTTTAATTGAATTGTTGTTTTGGTGTTGAGTTTTATAAGTTCTTTATAAATTTTAGATATTAACCTTTTAAAAGATGTATCATTGGTGATAATCTCTTTTCATTCTATAGGCATGGATTTATTTCTGGGTTTTCTATTCTGTTCCATTGATCTATATCTGTTTTTATGCCAGTGCCATGCTGTTCTGATTACTTATAGCCTTGTAGCATAGTGTGATATCAGTTAGTATGATTCCTATAACTTTGTCCTTTCTCAAGAATGCTGTGGCTACTCAAGGTCTTTTGTGGTTAAATACAAATTTTTGGATTATTTGTTCTAGTTGTGTGAAATACACCATTGGTATCTTGATAGGAATTACACTGAATCTACAGATTGCTTTGGGTAGTATGGACATTTTAATGATGTTAATTCTTCCTACCCATGAGCACAGTATATGTTTTAATTTATTTGTATCTTCTTCAATTTCTTTCTTCATTGTTTTATAATTTTCCAAGAACAGGTCTTTTACAACCTTGGTTAAATTTATTCCTAGGTCAATTTTCTTGATACAATCATAAATGGGATTGTTTTCCTAGTTTCCCTTTCTGGTAGTTTATTATTGGTGTATAAAAATACAACAGATTTCTGAATATTAATATTGTATCTTGCTACTTTACTGAATGCATTGGTCAGGTATAGTAGTTTTTTGGTGGAATCTTTAAAATTCTCTACTTATAGTCTTATGTCATCTGCAAATAATGACAGTTTTAGTTCTTTCTTTCCAATTTGTATGCCTTTTATTTCTTCTTGTCTGATTGCTGTGGCTAGGACTACTAATACTATAGTGAATAAGAGTGGTGAAAGTAGAAATCCCTATCTTGTTCCTGATGTTAAGGGAAATGCTTTTAAATTTTGCCCATTGAGTGTGATGTTAGCTGTGAATTTGTCATATATGGTCTTCATTATGTTGAGATATGTTCTCTGTATTTTCACTTTGCCATGAGTGAAAAGCCTTTTATTTTTTTAACGTAGAATAATACTGTCAGACCAGTGAATAAGATGTGATATTTTTTACACACATCCAGCTAACTAGAGTTGAAAGCACATGCACTAAAACCTTACAGTTAGCTTCTGGAAAAAAAAATCAAGGGAAATAACAGTTTAAAACATTAATCATTAAAAATCATAACTATGTGTGATGCCAGATGGGTACTTGAAATATCAGGGGATCACTTTGTAAAATATATGATTGTCTAACTACTATGCTGTAGATCTGAAATTAATACAAAACAACATTGAATGTAACTGTAATTAAAATAAATTTTAAAAATAGCAAAAAATGCAATGAATTTTCTGGATGTGGAAATTAAGACAATGCTGGGGTGAGGGGATATTAAGGGACTAGATGGTAATGGGAAAAAATACATTGAAGAAATAAAACTTGCTTTCTCAACTATTCAATTTTTACTACTATTCCCTAGAGAAATTGTATAACATAGCAAGAGACATATTATGAAAAACACATTAAAAAACCCCATCATGACAGCTTAACTCATAATAGCAAAAAGCTAAAGACAACTCCATTGCCTATCGGCGTACGGATATGTATGTGCACTCATGAAGTGGAATACTCCACAGCAACGAGAAAAGAATTACCATTATTTCTAACAACGTGGATGAATCTCAAAGACATAATATTGAGAGAAAGAAACAGAAACAAGCCATAGCCAGGTAGCTCAGTTGGTTAAAACATCATCCCGATATGCCAAGGTTGCAGTTCCATCCCTGGGCAGGGTACCCGCAAGAAGCAACCAATGAATGCATAAATAAGTGGAACAATAAATCGATGCTTCTCTCTCTCTCTCTTTCTCTCTAAAAATCATTTTTAAATTAAGGGAAAAAAGAAACAGAGACAAATCAAGTACTACAGGTGAAAGCTATTCCTACAGATAAAAGTCAGGTGACTTTCCACTTGGCTTCCAGTTATCACTGTTTAGAAATCAGCAGTTAGTCTAATTGCACTTCATTAGTAACTGATCTGTCTTTTTATTCTGGCTGGTGTTAGGATCTTCTTTGGTTTTACTGCGACTTTTCAAAAATTTATTCTGGTTGGAATTCACTGAGTTTATTGGCTCTAAGGATTGATATGTTTCAACAACTCTGAAAAATTCTCTCTGAACAGTGTCTCTTCCACACTCTCTCTGCTATCTCCCTCTGAAACTCAAATTAGACGTATGCTAAACCTTCTCACTTTATTCACCTTGCTTCTTCACCTCACCACTGCCCCTCTTTCACATTCCCCATGCCTCTTCTCCCCAGATTTCATTCACTTCTTTGGGTTCATCTTCCATTTGCTCTGCCCCCATCAGCTGTGTCTAATCTGTTACAAAGGCAGTTCAGTAAGTTTTCAATTCCACTTATTATATTCACTTCAAACATATTCAACAGCGTATTCTTTTCCAAGTATTTTTAATACCTGAAGTATCTGGGGATTTGTTTCTGTTTTGTGTTTTTTTTTTCTGCTGAATTGCACCCTTGATGCCATTTTGCCTTAATGTGTGTGTGTGTGTGAATTTTGCCTGACTGTTTGGGAAAGTCATCTGTGCAGGAATCCTGAGGCCCAATTGGAAGCTGAGTTCCTCTGCAGAGGACTGCCCTTGCTTCTCAGAGACACCAACCCCAGACCATTTTAAATAAAATTTTCTGCCTGAGTTTTTCCGTACCACCCAGGCAGTGTCAGTTTAGGCTGCTGGTTATGGTTAGAAATTCTCAAGGGGAGGAAGGAGATAATCTTTCCCTGCCTGCAGATCAAAATGAAGATGCTTCCTCTTGTCCCCTTCTTAGTATTTGGGTTTTCTTCTCATTCCTCTTTACCTTAGGACTGTAGTCTAGAAGGTTCCAGACAATTGGAAGTCTTTTATTGGATTCCTCCTTGGGCAGCCCTACATTTTATCTTCTGTCCTCTGAACTCCACACAGTTCTGAGAACAGAATCCAGCATCTCCAGGGTTTGGACTCCCACCTTCAGGGCATAAGTGTCATTGGGTATCAGCCTGCCTCCCAAGATGCCCCTGCTCATTTCCTTTGAGATTCTGCACCTTCTTTATTTAGTGGCAGCTCAGCAATGCGTTTAAATTCCTGAGTGGTACATTTTTTTAACACTTAATCTAATATTTTAGATTTTAGTCAGGAGAGTCATTCAGAGTGTTTCTCAAAGGTACCTCTGGAAACAGAAGACCCAAAACCTGCTCCACAGAGACTGATTATTTTCTTCTAGGTGCTAAGCCCAGAGTTACAATATTACCACTTAGTTCTGTGCACTTTCTACAAGTTACTATTAGAAGAAATTATTCTTTTCTTAATCTCATATCAGAACTTAAGCAAGCAGGTGACTGGGACTTATTGGGAACAATGTTTGAACAGTAGAGCCTTGATGATATTGGAATTAAGCCTCCCCATTTTAAATCAGTCCAAACATTCTTCACTATTTCCATTGCTGGAACACTGGGAGCTTGGAATGGGTTTTATAACGCAATTATCTGTACAAATGCAAAACCTGGCACCAGTCCGAGCACTTGTAAACATCGCCAAAATGACCAGAATGAACACACATTCTACTGTCACAGTCTAGCCGGTGGGAAAATGATGTGTTGATTGATAGGGATGGACGAAGACCATTAAAGTGATTGTTCAAATGTGTCCTGTAAATTGTCTTTCCTTTCCCTCCCTCCTTCTCCTTATTTTTACTTCTTTGCACAGTATATTTTTATAAAAGTCACTAGTTTGGAATTTCCATTTAGAGATCAATAACAGCATTCATAAGTCAAGCAAGATATAAACAATACATCCCAGATAGTTAATTTCCAGAATTAAAATTTTTCTTTAATAAAGAATCTGTTTCTAAACAGTTGTTCTATGATTATAAGTCCAGAGGGCAATTAGATTAGGAAAAATTTTTTTTAAAATGTCATAATTATTCTTTTTAAATGAGAAATGCACAAGATGTAATTAATGTCTCTAACATTCTTTTAAAACATATTTTTTTTTTTATTTTTCTGGGTGAATTTACTGCCAACGCTTGCTCCAAAATCACCACTATCCTGGATTTTGTGTTTATCCTTCTCTTGATTTTTCAGTTTGTAGTTTTATCAAATACCTTTGTGTGTTTGTACAATATATTATTTAGTTTGATCTGTTGTTGAACTTTATTAAAAGAATATATAGCCTTCTGAATCTTGTTCTTCATTCAACATTGTTGAAAATAAATCATGTTGTTATGTGCGTCATTCATTGTCACCACTGCATAATGTCCTAGTGCTGGAGAATTCCACAGTACATTTATCTATTCTCTTGTCAATGGTTATTAGTGTTGTTTCTAATTATTTTTTGCTATTTTGAACAGAACTGATAAGGACATTCTTATACGTGTTTTCTGGATACATATGTTCAAGAGTTTGGGGGTGTTCTTACCTAGCAGGAGAATTGCTGAATTGTGTAAATATTCAACTTTATGAAATAAAGCCAAATTGTGTTTTAAAGTTGTTGTACTAATTTCTGTTCTAATACTCAGTGTGTAAGAGATCCCTTTTATCTGCATACTATTCAATATTTGGTATTTTCAGACTTAATTATTTTTGCCAACTGAATGGGTGAAAAAAGTATCTCCTTTGTGGTCTTGATTTGCATTTCTCTGAATCTTGAAAGTTGAGCATAAGTTCTTTTATTAATTATAATTTATTGATTATGCTATTACAGTTGTCCTGATTTCCCCCCTTTGTCCCCTTCCACCATTTCCTCACGCATTCCCCACACCATTGTTCATGTCCATAGCTCATCTTATAAGTTCATTGGCTACTCCATGTCCTATACTGTACTTTACATCCCCATGGCTATACTATAACTAACTATTTGTAATTCTTAATTCCCTCATCTCTTCATCCATCCCCCCACACCCTTCTCCCATCTGGCTACCATCAAAACACACTCTGTACTAATGATTCTCTCTCTGTTCTTCTTGTTTGCTTACTTTGTTTTTTTAGATTCTATTGTTGATATCAAGATATGTAATTTTTGCCATTTTATTGATCATAGTTTTGATCTTTTTTTTTCTAAAATAAGGCCCTTTAACATTTCATATAATAATGGTTTGGTGATGATTACTCCTTTAGGTTTTTCTTGCCTGGGAAGCTCTTTATCTGCCCTTCAATTGTAAATGTTAGCTTTGCTAAATGGAGTTATCTTGGCTGTAGGTCTTGCTTTTCACATCTTTGAATATATCTTGCCAATCCCTTTTTGCCTGCAAAATTTTTGAGAAATCAGCTGACAGTCTTATGGGAACTCCCCTGTAGGTAACTAACTTCTTGTCTCTTGCTGCTTTTAAGATTCTCTTTTTATCCTTAACCTTTGGCCTTTTAATTATGATATGTTTTGGAGTGGGCCTCTTTGCATCCATTGTAATTGGGACTCTGTGCTTCCTGGGCTTGCATGTCTATTTCCTTCACCAAATTAGGGAAGTTTTCCTTCATTATTTTTTCAAATAGATTTTCAAATTATTGTTCTTTCTCTTCTCCTTCTGGTATCCCTATGACATGAATGTTGGACCTCTTAAAGTTGTCACAGAGGCTGCTTATACTATCCTCATTTTTTTGGATTCTTTTTTCTTCTTGTTCTGCATGGTTGTTTTTTGCTTCCTTTTGTTCCAAATCATTGATTTGATTCTTGGCTTCATTCACTCTATTGCTGTTTTCCTGTAAATTGTTCTTTATTTCAATTAGTGTATCCTTGGTTTCTGACTGGATCATTTTTATGCTGTTAATGTCCTCAATAAGTTCCTTGAACACCATTATGACCAGTGTTTTGAAATCTGCACCTAATAGATTGCTCATCTCCATTTCATTTAGCTCTTTTTCTGGAGTTTTGTTCTATCATTTGAGCCATGGTTCTATGTCTCCTTATTTTGGCAGCCTCCCTGTATTTGTTTTATGAGTTAGGTATAACTGCTATGATTCCCTGTCTTGGTAGTATGGCCTAATGTAGTAGATGTCCTGTAAGATCAAGTGACACAGTCTCCCCTATCACCCAATCTGGATACTCGAGGTGTGCCCTTTATGTGGGTTGAGTATACCCTCCTTTTGTAGCTGAGCCTTGGTTACTGTTGACAGATGAATGGGAGGGATATACCCAGGCCAGTAAGCTGCAAGGATCGGTTATTATCACTGACCACCAACCTCCACCCTCTGTGGAGGATCAGCTGTGCAGGGCAGGGTGGTGGTGCTCCTTTGTGCTCTGTAACTGTCCACTGGGTGTGCTGACCTTGAGGTTTCCCAGGTGGTGTAGGCCAAGGTCAGCCCCAACCTCTGTTTTTCCCAGGGCTATCCTATCTGAACTGTAAAGCAATCTGAGATGGCTGCTGCTTGTGCCGGGCTTGGAGATTCCCAGATGAAGCCGATCTGGGAATCTAAGCTGGCTGCTGCTCGTTCCAGACCTGAGGCTCACTGAGGCTGGCTGTTGCTTGTTTGAGAGGATTTAGGAAGTTGTGAAGCATGAGCCAACACCAGCCATTCCTACAGAAAAGCAGCTTGGGTGGGCCATAAGTTGGGTGGGGCAGAGTCTCTGGTGATCTCCAAGGTGGGTCAAACAGTGTTAGCCAGGTTGATGGGGTCTCAGGTATCACAACAGCCTGCTGGCTCTGTGGAAGGAGGGTCTTGAAAAGGAACAATGGCCTCTGCTCGCCTTGATGCCAGACAACTCAGTTCCTCTCTTTATGCCACTGGTGCCTTTCAAGCTGCTACTCCAGTGCTGGACCTCAGAGGGAGTGAGTCTGAATAGGTGAGTCTGTGTGTGGGTTCTTTAAAAGGAACTGCCTGGGGCTCCAGAAATTTCTTCCACCAATCAATCCCCGCTGGTTTTTGCAGCCAGAAGTTGTGGGGACTTACCTTCCTGGCACTGGAACTCTGGGCTGGAGTCCTGGTGTGGGCTGGGACTCCTCATTCTGGAGATATCCTTCCCAAATTTTTACCCACCACACGTGGGTGTGGGACCAACCCATTCCATGTCTGCATCCCTCCTACCAGTCTGGATGGATGTGTTTTTTTTAAATTCTATAGTTATCAGACTTCTATTCAACTCAATTTCTGAGGGTTCTGTGTGATGGTGGTTCTATATTTTAGTTGTAATTTTGCTGTGGTTGTGTGAAGAGGTGAGCCATGTTTTGCGGATAACTTCACATGCTTACTGACCATACATATTTCTTTGTAAAATGCCTATTAATGTATTTTACTCAATTTTATAATTATTTTGTCTTTTCATTATTGTTTTAATTGTAGAAGATTTTTAACATGTTCTTTATAAGATACCTGTATTTATTATGAGTGGCAAATATAGTGTCTTAGATTGTAGTTTTACCTTGTCATTTTTAAGTATAATCTTTAATTAAAAAAAAAAGAGTCCCCCAACTAATAGTAAACATTTATTGAGTTTTCACCTTTATTCATAAGTACTCACTCTTTTTATCTTCACAGCAATCATAAGAGGCAGCTGTTATCCTCATTTTACATGGGAGGAACTGAAGCAAAAGAGGTCAAGGTTGTGCAGTTTGGAATTTTAAGTTGGGAGGGATGCCCTACGCCTGCCTCCTATCCCTGAGGCAAGCCGTTTTACAGTCCCCCTGACAGTTCATCGCAGTTGCACTCAGCCTGCAGACTTTCAAGGGGGAGCTCTGGCATGTGCCTCCTGGGGGAGCCAGAGTGGGCATCGCTGGCAGGATGCTGCCGGTGGGCAGTCTGTCACAGGCCGGTGGACAGCTAAGCTGACTCTGAGGACAGGAAAGGGCCTGACTCCTGACTCCCCTACTCCGCCCTTCTCCACTCTCCAAACAATGAAGAGGGTGTGTCAGTGACTAAAGTTTTTTTGGTTTGCTTTCATTTTTTGTTTAAAAAAACAAACAAACAAAAAAACCTTCTTTCACCCAGGTACTAGGAGAACTCTGGGCTTCACCAGCTCACCCAGGGGAGCAGTTAAAGACTAGGCTGTCACATTTTCTGTGGTACTAATTGCCAGGGCCCTTTCCCTATGCGTTCCCAGAGGGTGCCTGCCTCCTTGGCTGGAGCCACAGAGACTGGAGTGCTCCCAAAATGCATTGGGCCCTGCCCAGAAGCTGAAGATTGGCCACGTAAGCCCCTGACCAGGAGCTGCGGTCATCCTGATGTCTGATTTTTCTCAGATGCTGTCACCCAGTTGCTCTCAAACATTCCCAGGGCTCAGCACTAAGCAGATCAACCACAAAGCAGTAATCACAAAGAGGAAAATGGAAATATCCCCGATAAAAGGCACTGGAAAACTCCTCACTTTCATTCTTCTTTTTATTAGTCTTTCAGATTTTGTCATCTACTGTGAATAAGATTTTCTATAGCAACTGGCAGCTGAGTCCAGGGTCTACACTTAGAACTTATTTACCTTAAAGGATGTAGCATTTTGACTCTGTCAATTTTACTGCTTTTGGCAGAGAGCAGTAGTCCTCTCTGAAATGTGAACTTGAAGTCAAGGCTATAGGAAGGTGTTTTTACAGCTGACGAGTGTGTGCTGCTGGTGCCGCAGTGGTCAGGAGCTCTACAGGACTTTCCCTTTCGGTTTCCTTGTGTCATCGTCTGAAGCTGGTTGAGCTCTGTCTGCACCTGAGGCTGCTCCAGATGTTAGCTTTACCTTCCATCTAGGAAAGGGTGCCTCAGTGGTTTGGGGGTTTTCTTTTATTTGTTTTTTTTTTTTGGAGAAAGGTTGGGGGGACACTCCAACTTGTAAACTATTTGCTGAAGATAATAACAAAAGAATTTGCCAACAAGGGATGGTTAAGGAATGGTGTAGAAATGGTTTATCAATTGAGTGTTCTGGAAAATAAATTTGGCATAACCATTCAACCCAATTTGCAAAGAATTAGAGTTCCAGACATAGCAGAACAGTCCCCCACACCATGCAGCCTGCACTGACGGGATCAGGACACATCTGGGGAGCTTGCTGTAGAAGCAGAGCTTTGTAAATGTGAGTGCAGCTGAGGAAGCGGACCAGTGTAGGGAGGTGAGAGAGTGCTCAGAATTCATGATGACCATCACAAAGTGATTATTTGATGAGGGAGAGATTTTGGGAAGTTTGGAGAAAAGTGACCAATCATCTTAGATTTTATAATAGTCAAGAACAGGATGTATGCTAGCCACTCCAGGAAAAAGGATGGGAGTCAGAGCCTGGGCTGACAATTCGAGGAGGGTAGCTTTGCAGGGGTCTCAGGAAAAGTCTAAGAGAGGGGGAAGCAGAGAAGTCAGGGCTTCAGATAACATCTTACAAGGAGAAACTAAGATTATTACTAAGGTCCATCGGTGAGCTGGGCTCCATCCAGATCCTGGGGACTGAAAAGTGGAAGCACAGAGCCATAGTCCCACAGAGCAGGGACACACAGATGGGTTCCAGATCAGAGATACAGGCACGAGGCAACATGGGGTAAATCAGCTTGATGCAAGATGCTCAGGAAGTTAGTATATTCCTAGAAAGGGGCCCGGGGGAGCAGGTGCACGAGTGACAATGAATGTAGTTCATTTCTAGTACAGTGAGGAGTCAGGCCTGACTCAGGGAGAGCTTGTGCTGCTGCCTGAGCTTCTCTCTGGCAGGGCTGAGGGGCTTCATCTGCTGGAATTGGCCAGCTGTAGTGTCACGAAATCAGGCAAATCATTGCAGAGGAAAGGACGTCAGTCACAGCCTACGTAGGGCTCACAAACTCAAAGGTCAGCAGAGGCTAGACAGTAAAGAAAACATGGGAGGCACTCAGATGTATAAGATGATAGGAAGACATGAGAGCAAATGGGAACACAAAATTATGAATCATCAGCTGGATCCGTCTTCTATTTAAGCTTGGGCCATCTTCTATTTAAGCTAGAAGAAAGTCTAAAGACTTGAGACAAAGACACAATGAGAAACTCTCAAAGGGGAAGTAGAAACCAAATACTTGCAATATAACCGCAAATGAACTTTACAGGGAAGAAGAGGGCAGCCATCTAAAGAAACCCTATGACGACGGAGGTCGCTCATCCATGAGTCCATGTTTTCCAGGGTCATACTCAAACAATGAAAGTGGGGAACTTGACCAGGAATAAATAGAATAAAAAAGAGTGCCATAAGCCTAGAAAGATCAGAGGAGATGGGCGAAGGTTCAGACGGAATGGAGATGCACAAAGACGCTAAAGGCAAGAAAAGGCCTTTAGCTTTCTTCAAAAGAAGCTGTAAGGGCAACTGATGAGAACAGCAAAGAAGGGATAGATCATCCGCCTAGGGTTGGCAGCAATAGTAAAGGAAGATGGAGAAAACAGACAGAAATGGAAGCAACAATTCCTGTGTACTTCCTTCTTCATATTTAGGAGAATAGTCTGCATATCCAGTGTGAAGAGATAAAATTCTTAAAATGCTTTAAGTAGTGAGTGAAAGTGGGATGAAGCCTAAAACTGGGAAGAAGGAAGAGATAGCAAGACCCACTGTGCTGCCCTGGTCAAGCTCAAATAGCCTCCATGTGCGTTATCTCTCCTTTCTGCAGAAGCACCAGGGCTGGGGCGTCATGTCCCCCTGCACCTCATCCCTGCTGCCAGTGCTCTAACAAACACCTGGGCACCCTCTGAGAAAGAGTAACGCAGTGGATGAGGCCCTCAGCACATGGGCTCAGGCTAGGCCCCTTGGGCCCCTTCTGTGCTCCTCCAGCATGTACCCATTCAGGTTCACTCCCTTTGCTCAGCAGGTCACACGTGTGAGGTCCTGGACTTGCTGGTTCCATGAACTGATGGAGAAACTGCACAGTGCTCAGTGGGTGGGTACTCATGGGAATTGCCGGGGAGCTTATAAAACTATGGAGGCTGGCCTGCCACTCCCCATGTGGAAGCAGAGACTCTGGACCCCAGTCTTTATTCTAACATGTTTTCAGGGTTGAAGAGCGCTTATGTGGTAGGCAGGGATTAGGCTCTTCCATGTGATCATAAGGAAAGCATTCTAAGGACCCATGCACAGGAGAGCATGGGATGGCAAGATGACTTATTCGTGTGGAAATAGAAGTTGCTGCTGGGTTTCCAATGTCTAATCTTTCTCTATCCTGCCATAGAAGGTTAGGACCAGAAATAGAGTCAATGTCCAGAGATTCTGTGCTGAATCAAAGTGCAGTCAAGACCAGCATCTAGCTAGTTTAGGCTGTGTTTCCAGCTGCAGTCCATTTCAGGCTTCGTCCTGGAGCCTGTGTGTGGAGTTGCATGGCCATGGGCCATGTGGCTGCTAGGCATGCATGGTCACAGAGAGAACGGGCGAGTGCACTGTGCCAGTGCAGGTCACAAGCATGACAGAGAGAGAACTTTTTTGTTCCCATGAGATCATATTAGCTTGGGCTTGGACCAGGTACCCTTTCAAAATAACCTATCAACTTCCCAGGGCTCCACAGGCTTTGAATGGGTTTATCTCCCAACCAATCCCTTCTTTCCCCAGGCTAGACTGACAGGCCTGTTTGGTCCAGCGCTTCCCCCTGCAGTGGCCCCAACAATCTGGTACTAGAGGAGGGGAGGGAGAAGTGTTAATCCCCTTGGTGGAGCATAGTGCTGTGGTCCTCAGAAGTGTGAAGCTGTAGTTTCCTGGCTAGCAAGCAGGCTCCTGCTTCTCAGTTTATTAAGCTCAATGTCTAGTTTCTTTTGCTGTCTTTCCTCTATCAATATTAGCTAAACATTGACAGTAACATTTGGCTTTACCATTGCCACTTACATGGCAAGGAATGTCATTTAGTCTCTCTGTTACTTTCCCCACCTTTTAAGTGGGGACAAGAATGATGATCTTGCCTAGTTTAACAGGTTATTGTGCGGTCAGTGAGGTGGCGTATGTGAAAGTAACTCAAGTAACTCATGAACTGAACAATGCGACTGCGTCATTACTGTTTGTGCTATGGTAGCTAGAAAGAGGGAGATGAGGGTTCAAAGGAGACCAAATGAATGAAGAAGGACATCACTGAGCACAGAGAGCCACATGTGGCCTCCTTTCTCTCAATTATTGTCCATTTTTTCATAGCCTGTTGAAATATAAAAGGTTTGTTAAGGTAACATTTTCATGGAGAAAATAAAGCCAAGAACATTTAGAGCTCTTTCGTGGAAAATGTCTAAACCTCCGCTGTTGTGCCTGGATAGTGACCGTTTGTGGGATGAGTACGGAATGTTAGCTGCGCCATGTCCCGCTAAGTCCGTTTAGGATTACAGGAGTGCCGTCGCTTTGTGTCTCAACATTAAGGTTATTTTAGGATTAACAGTTTCTAACATTTCAGGTTTCTGTCTGATCTCTTTGTGCTTAGGTAAAGTTTAACTGCTCAAATGAAGATGTAAGAATTCTTATTTTGGCAATAGCAAGGAGGACCGGAAACGCATGATTTAAAAATATGCTGCACACCCAGATCTTGGTCTCTAAGCGCTGTTCTCCACTAACAGGAACCAGAGCTCCTTGGAGAAATAGTTGTGAGGAACAGGCAGGGAAAGTACACCATGAGCTTGGGACATCTTATTGTGCCAAAAGAGCAAGGAGTACTCAAAGATTGATGGACGAATGTCAAAATGACACAGAGGCCAACCTTCAATGGTTCCCACTGGCCAAATCTGGGACATTTGACCATCAAAACATATGATGTTAACAGATTATAACTTAGTGAGTAAAATAAACATGTGTGAGTCCAGCCTCATACAAGTAAATAATTAAGGGAGAAGGGAAAGCCCTTTTTATGAGAGAGTGCCAATTCATCAGTGTAAAATCAATGATGAGTTTGGAAAAATTACCATCTAACATAGAAAAAACTGATCCAAGAAGGGATCATCAATGAGTGCTTTACTTAGTGGGTTAAAGCTTGATGAGGCAGAGGATATTTACATAATCTGAAAACATCTCCCACAAATTACTTACTAATTACAAAAAGGAAAAGTAATATATTTACAGTGGAAGTACCTGATGGACACCACTTTAATCAAGGCACCAAAGTTAACACACCCTACGTCCAACCCAAGAAATCCAATGTGCTTTACCTTCAAAACATACCCAGCCAAGCCAGAAAGATTGCAAATCACCTTCTCAAGTGCGTCCCTGCTTTCCCCCTTGTCCACCCAGATTCTACTGTCAGCACGGCAGCCAGAAGAAACCTGTGAAAATGTGAGACAGCCCTGGCTGGTGTGGCTCAGTGGATTGAGCGCTGGCCTGTGAATCAAAGGGTCACCGGTTCAATTCCCAGTCAGGATACATGCCTGGGTTTCAGGCCAGATCCCCAGTTAGGGATGTGCGAGAGGTAACTACCCATCGATGTTTCTCTCCTCTTTTTCCTCCCTTCCCTTCTCTCTAAAAATAAATACAATCTTTTAAAAATAAATAAATAAATAAATAGATAGATAGATAGATATAATGTGAGTCAGATAATGTCACTTCTCTGAGCTAAACCTTCTCATACCCACATCTCACTCAGAACAAAAGCCCAAGTCCTTACAATGGTCATAGACCCTCAGGGTCCGGTCCCCATACTGTCGTCCTTGCTTACTCGAGTTGACCCATTTGCTTTCCTTGAATGCACCGGCAGGCTCCCATTACAAGGTCTCAGCACTTGCTGGGGCTTTTTTTTTTTTAAATAATTACTTTATTGTTGTTCAATTACAGTCGTCTGCATCCTCTCCCCTCCCCTCCCCCTCCAACCCCACCTCCCTTCCCTGCCTCCCTCCTCCCCCTTGGTTCTGTCCATGTGTCCTCTATAGTGGTTCCTGAAAACCCTCCCCCCTCCCCCTGGCTATTGTTAGATTGTTCTTAATTTCAATGTCTCTGGTTATGTTTTTCTTGCTTTTTGCTTCTGTTGATTATGTTCCAGTTAAAGGTGAGATCATGTGGTATTTGTCCCTCACCATCTGCCTTACTTCACTTAGCATAATGCTCTCCAGTTCCATCCATGCTGTTGCAAAGGGTATAAGCTCCTTCTTCCTCTCTGCTGCATAGAATTCCATGTGTAAATATACCATAGTTTCTTGATCCGCTCATTTGCTGATGGGCACTTTGGTTGTTTCCAGCACTTGGCTATTGTGAATTGTGCTGCTATGAACATTGGGGTGTATAGGTTCTTTTGAATTGGTTTTTCAGGGCTCTTAGGGTATAATCCCAGTAGTGGAATTGCTGGGTCGAAAGGCAGTTCCATTTTCATTTTTCTGAGGAAGTTCCATACTGTTTTCCACAGTGGCTGCACCAGTCTGCATTCCCACCACCAGTGCAATAGGGTTCCCTTTTCTCCACATCCCCTCCAACAGTTATCTGTTGCTTTGTTGATGATGGCCATTCTGACTGGTGTGAGGTGGTATCTCATCGTGGTTTTAATTTGCATCTTTCTGACTGCTAGTGATGCTGAGCATCTTTTCATATGTCTCTGGGCCCTCTGTATGTCCTCTTTTGAGAAGTGTCTGTTCATGTCTTTTGCCCACTTTTTAATTGGGTTTTTTGTCTTCCTGGAGTAGAGGGAGCATTCCTCAACATAATAAAGGCCATATATGTGTGTGTGTATGTATGTATATATATATATATATATCTACATATATATATATATGTAGATATATATATATATCTACACATATATATATATATATAATTTTTTTTTTTGCCTGCAACAGTCTTCCTCCAGGTTCCTGTGGAGGCTGCTCCCTCTTCTTCAAGTCTTTGCTCAGGCCTGTTCTCCTCAAATACAGCTTTCCCTGGAAACTATTGAAAACTATAACTTCCCTGCTCTTCCACCCCAGCAATCATGTAGGAAAATAAATCCTCGCTCTATTTCCTCTGTATCTGCTAACACTTTCTAATGTACTGTGTGATTAATTATTTACATTTGCTAATTGTCTGTCTCCCACACTAGCATTTAAGCTGGGATAAACATATCTGTGGAACCTATAACACAGTGGACACTTGCTAAAATGTTGAATGGGTATATATACTGATTACATACCTACTATATATCACCGTACTAGGTGATCATAGCACTGTACTAGGCAGTACATGGAATAAAAAAAAAACCCTAAATTTAAAAGCATTTGCTATGATCCCCAGCTCTCCAGACCTGACAGTTTAGTTCAGTGGAAAGTGAAGCAGACACGAACAAGGATCAGCGTCCATCAAATGTCGAGTTCTCGGACCCTTCTGCACAGGTGAGCGGGTTCCAGGAAGGGAGTGCGCCTGGCGGCAGGCATTCTAGAGGAGGTGAGAGGTCGCTTTGGGCAAGCAGTGGGTAGGTAAGGAGAGTGACACCCCCAGGTACAAGGAGAAAGTGCTGAGATGCTTCTTTCAGAGTCTGGGGAGGGAGGCTACAGGGAGCTCAGGGGCCTGGTGACAGGGGGTGGGGGGTCTAATCAGGCTGTGGAGGGATTCCTGGCACTCAGGGTCTTTCATATTTCACCCCGCTCAGCCTATCCTGCCTATCTTCAGTCTGTCTTGCTGTCTTAGTCTGCATCCCCTGGGAGCAGACCTGAGACAAGGATTGGAGGCTTCCACTTCAAATTCCTGGGAGTAATCCCAAGAGGAAATGAGAGAGAAGGGAAGGAAGCTGATATAGGTCCTTGTGTGCAAGAAAGCAGGATTCTCCTGTGGACACAGGGCTAATACTGTGGGGGCCTGTGGGAAATTGTATGCAACAAGCCTCCGAGGCTTCTCCTTGACTCCCACTCCTCAGTTGCTGGGAGCTGCTAGGATACAGGGCGTCACCTCCCGTCAAGCCCAGCCTGCCCCAAGCAGAGCCCCAGACAGCCACAGGATTGAGAGCTGCAGGTAACCGGGGGGCAAGCACCTGGAGGCTGGAGACCATCATAAACGTGTAGTTCATGCATTTTATAGTAAGGAGAAAGGTAAGGTGTAGGAACAAACATGATTTTTTTTCTAAGAGGAGAGTAAACATTTCCTTAGTACCAATGCAATGCCAGCCCAATTTAGAATTCCTATGAAACGCAGTCCCTAATGAATACCTTATAAAGGCACAGAAAGGGCTGGCACACCTAGTGAAGCGGACTGAGGGGACTAAACTGTCCTTCCTACTAATGACTGTGAAGCAGCATCAATATCACTGTGCCTTTACAAAGCATTCTTCCCCATGGTGACCGAGCGTGGGGCAGAGAAATAAAACCCAAGTCACACCCCAAATCCTTCACAAGGGCAGATGGCACTTTTAATTTAGTATTCATATCCACCCCATAATTTCTGAAGGAAAATGTAAAGTAAAATCCACGTGTCTCCTGGCTGACAGTACAGTTTTCAGAAGATACAAACAAGATCACAAGGCTTGGGACAGCTTTTTTGCCTGAAGGGAAATACCCTTGACCGCTGGCTTCCTTTGGAAATCTTTCCAGTGTAAAGGAAAGGAGAGGGATCTGCACAACGCTCCCTATTGTCACGTCAGCCAAATGGTGTGGGCCAAGGCTTCCAAAGGCGAAAGAGCTAGAACCTTATGGAAAAGGAGAACATGTCTCCACCAGGAGGAATCAGGGATTGGGGTTCTGGGGAGCTGGAGGCACACACCCCTGCCTGCTGAGTGGAAAATACCCTTGAACTCCGAGGTCTGTGAAAATCATTTCCATGAGAAGCAGCCCCACCTTCCACCTGCTGGTAACTGGAGAACAGGGAGGCACTTCTTGTTCTGGTGGACTTTTCTTAACTCCTGGACCTGCCAGGAATGCGACTTGGGGAGGGGGGGTGCGGGGGGGCGCTGGCGGTGCTGGGCAGCCAGGCAGGCCTGAGATGTGGGAGGCTGAGGCATTGCAACAGCTGCTCCCGCAGGTTGTGATCGTCTCGGGGCAATTACCATGGAGTTTACTTTCCCCCTCTAATCTCTCAAGGAAAGGGTGTAAAAGGACCCTTTATGGTCCCGTTTGGAAGTTCAGTGAATGAGTCAACAATCAGGACCATTTATTTAATCTGAAAATAGAAAAAAAATCATTGTCTTTTTTTTTCCTGGGATGCTCCGCGGGGCCCGGCCCGAGCATCTGCTTCCCGTCCCCGAGCTCCTCATCCACGTCTGCGCAGAAAGCAGCCCTCATCTTCTCCCTCTGTCTCCAGGCACGAAGAGAGCTCCGGGAGGAGAATGGCACAGTGATGCCAGGCGGCGTACCCCAACAGGTCTCTGCACCCTCTTGAGGCTGTGGTCAGGGACCAGTCGGCCACCCTGATGCCACACGGTCTGGGCTGGACTCTCCCTACCTTGGCTGCCTCCCAGGCTTTAATAGTGTGCATCTCTGAACCTTGCCTGCCCTTCTTGGGCCTTCTGTTCACAGTAAGACAAGCATCTTCTCGCTGGTCCTCAGGAAGCACCATGCTGGTCTTATAGGGAAGGGCAGGGAGGTACAGAGAGGGAGGGAGTTAACAGAGGCACCTGGCGGCTGAGTGGAAGAGTGCAATTGAAAGCAGAGCTATGGTCTCCGCCCGCAGGGTTTCCCATGTTACTCCAGGGTCCTTCCCCCAGCCTCCCACAGAAACAACCATTTCAAAGTTCAAACTTGCTATCACAAGTCAATAGCAAAGGGATGGGGTTCCTCCTCACTCATCTCTGTACAGGTTGCCTTACCCAGGACCTATCTACTGCAGGGAATAGTACCCAGGTGAAAAAGATGATGATGGTGACAATAACAGTGGCCACCATTCATTGAGCACACACTCAGGCACAAAAGCTAAGAGATTTATAAGCATTTTTTCTTCCAAATTAACTCTTCAAACAACCCTGTGATTTAAGTAATATAATCATCCCAGTTTACAGATGAAAAACCTGAGACTTGGTTAAATATCATGCCCTGGGTTCTGAAGCCAGTAATGGTTAACCTGGGGATGCAAACCCACCAGGATGCTCCTGACCTTCTCCTTGAGCCTCAAGCATCCATGTCATACCATGCACAGAGGCCACCTCTTCTTAGGCTGTGACCTACAAACTTGTCCAGCTAGTGGACCAGAAGTCCTGTTACTAATAAGACAAATACCATATGATTTCACTTTTATGTAGAATGTAAAAAAAAAAAAATCAACAAATAAAACAGAAACAAACTCATAGATACAGAGAACACACTGATGGTTGCCAGGTAGCAAGGTTCTTGGGGAGCTGGGTGAGAAAGGTGAAGGGATTAAGAAGCACAAATTGGCAGTTACGAAACAGTCACAGGGATGTAAAAAGTACAGCGTAGGGAACACAGTCAATAATACTGTAATAACTGAGCGGTGTCAGATGAGTACTAATCTGATCGCGGCGATGATCACTTCCTGAGGTATATAAATGTTTAATCATTATGTGGTAAACCCAAAACTAATATACTGCTATATGTCAACTATTATTAAAACTTAAAAATTTTGAAAACTGAACATTGGCGTTGACAGAAATTGAAAAAAGTTAACTCTTAGGATGTACAGTAGTTCAATGAACTGTGAACTATGAGCGACTATTATTTCTCCGCATTTTACAGGGGACAGCGCACGGCATGGCATCTAAGTGACATGCACCAGTGTGCTGCAAGCCGCAGTGCGAACTGGGGCCCCGAGTTCCCAGTCTAACCCCCGACCGTCCTGGCGAGTAATAGGCTTCCTGTCACCCTCTGTGTCAGAGGGTGAAGATAGATTCAGTTCAATAGATAGATACCCTGTTCAGAAGCAAAGTATTATTTGGATTGACTATTTTTTTTAAGGCAGAGGGTTGACTCTGGCAGGGCTTGAGAGAGCATCTGCTTGACCCAGCCTCAGAAGCCTTGGAGAGGGTTTTGCCTTGGGAACTGGGCGAGGGGACGTGTGGACAGCCGCCGGTGCTGCTGGCAGTGCATCCTCAGGGGTGTCTGTTACTAGCACATCTTGTGCTGTGTGACAGGATGACAGGCAGCCTCCAGCTTTGGTAATGACTTCCTGCTGAGACACGGAGTCACCTGATGCCAACAGAAAATGCCCCTGAACCTGCCAGAGCACGTCCTTCTCTAACATCTCATTTTATGTTGTGACTTGATTTTAAAGGGTCGTGTTTACAATTGATAGTTTCCTCAGTCACAATTCAAACCTTTTTCACTTCAGCTGGTGAGCTCCAGCAAAGGGAAGTCCTGTCGGATTATGGACCAGGAAGGCCTGAGGATTTGACCCTGAGGATGGGGACGCGTGTGTTTAATGGGAGACATGAGGATTTTCGCACGTAAACCACAGACAGATACACGCACAGAATCCAGGAACCCTGTTTCCTGAGAGTCAAACCCATCTCCCTAGGAAGCCTTCTTTCCCTCCCTCAGTAATGGCTGAGAGCCATTTCCCTTCCCTGGGAGGAGGGCAGAGAAACCTACATTGTTGAATGTCTTTAATGGGCCGTGTGAAATGCTTTCAAAGTATCATTTCACTTATTCCTCACAGAATTGTCTTACTTAGCCTTCACAGAGTCCTTAGCCCTGGGAGTTATTATTCCCATTGTACAGACTCAGGTTAAACCAGTTCTCCGAGGTCTTACAGCTAAAAAGTGAAACCAAGATTCAAACCCAAGTCTTTTTGCCCACATCCCTACCACCCAGTGGGCCCTCTCAACCTCTATCCAGAAAAAAATAGCTTTCTCACATACCCCCCACATGCCAGTAAGCGTGTAATTAAAGCTTGTTGAGGGAATGAATAAATGAATGGTTGATATCTTTTTTCAGTTAACAGTCACTTTGCCATAAGCTTCTCTGTGAATTTCCATATCCAGCCATTTATCTATTCTCCAATTCTTAATACATCTCCCAAATACCAATCTATGCTATACAACAACTGCTTTCACGTTCAGTTCTGACAGACTTAGACTTAATTTTATTCTATTCCACCCACTCATTTATTCCTCAGTTGAATCATTTGGCTTAACCTGCTTTGCTCCCACTATCCAAGTCGATGCTGACAGACTTGCAGACCTGGGGCAACTCCAAATCTGCAGGTCCAGAAATAGGTTATGAAATAAGCAAGAGTGTAAGACAGTTATAATCATGATGCTATTAATACCCAATGAATGGAATTCTTAACACCCACCACTGTGGGTCACCCATCACTGCGGGTCAACCGTCACGGAGCATCATTCATGCACGTTCGAGTTACAGAAACTGCGAGTATAACACGTCCATCATTTAAGGTCCGAGAGTTTGCCATGACCTCACCGTCTGAAACATCAGCAAACTTTAATGTCTATCTCCTTCTATGCCATGTGCCGTATCTACTCTTTCCTTTGGAGTGATCGATAAAGGTAGTGAGTGCAGTGTTGGGGCTCCTCAAAGTTCCACTTTCAAAACTCCAGTTTTCATGGAAACTTGTCCTTCTCTTCAAAATAAAGAGGAAAGATTGTTTCTGCCTGTGGCCCTGGCTTATTATGAGTCAGGATCATTCCCTTGCGAGAAGGTGGAAACGAGGGCTAGTTAGAGCTGAAGGGCACTGTACCCATCCAGTGCACCTGCCTCGTGAACTCTTGGGTTGTTGAGGCTGAAAGAAAAGGTGAAAAAAAGAGAAAATTTTACCTGACTCAGTTTCTCTGGGAGTGGATGTTTCCACATGTTAACTAACAAATAGAATGGCATTGGGTCAGCACAATCATTGCGCACTGATCTTTAGGCAAATGCAATCGCGGGATGGTATTTTAGAACTGAGCTGTTCCCTCCCGCAGTGGGAAATGCAACTTCTTTCCCTTGGTAAGCTTCTCCTGCAGAAAGGCAGTGATTTTCATAGAAAGCAAACATCCACTGACAACATCAATAACTAACTTCTGTGTCTCACTCTCATCCCCTGAAAAGGGTGCATTGAAGGGAAAATTGTCAAAAGACAACAAAGAAATCTAGCTAATGGTGGCATCATAGAACTCCAGGACTTCCCTAGAGAAGAGACGTCTCTTAAGGTTGAAAAGACACTAGTGAAGTAGATTTCAGGATCCAACTTGTTGGTATTTGAGAAGAGCTAAAGCTGAGACATGGGAAGGTGGCAAACGCTCACCTTGCCCACTCTGCTGCCCAAACAGCCAAAACAAAGACCCGCAGTCAAGCCATAAAAGACTTAAATGTGTGCTCACCTTGGGAGCTGTGTGAGGATGAGAGGACAGCCCCATTCGGGTGAGGCAGAAAGGTTATAGGATCAAGTGGGTGTAGGTCTTAGTGGAATCAAAAAATTGTTGGAATTGGGAGACTAGAGGGAGTAAGTGAAAGAGAGAGAAGAATGGGTTGCTTCAAGGCAACTCTGACCTCATTTGCTAGTGGAAAGAATGTACATGTTTCCTATCGTTGCTGTAACAGGTTATTAGACTGTACTGGCTTAAAACAACACACTATATTATTTTCTACTTCTTAGAGGTCAGCATTCCAAAATGGGTCTCACTGGACTAAAATCAAGATGTTGGCAGAACTGTGCTCCTTTCTTGAGGCTCTGGGGAGGAATGCATTTCCTGGCCCTTCACGGCCCACACAGGTCACCCACATTTGTTGGCTCATCTTCAAAGCCAACAATAGTGGGTTGAGTTCTTCTCACGCAGCGTCATTCTGACTTCCTCTTCTGCTTCCCTCTTTCACATTTAAGGACACTCATGGTTTTATTGGGCCCACCTACATAATTCAAGATAATCTCTCTATTTAAGGTCATTTTATCAGCAATCTTAATTTCCCCCTTTACCATGTAATACAACACATTCACAGATTCTAGAGATTATAGTGAAGACCTCTTGGAGAGGGTCAGTCATTATTTTACCTACACAGAAGGAGTATAGTTATTGGCAAAGACAGGGTATCGGGATCACCATGGGAGTAGGTGGCCGAAGTAACGCAGAAGCCAAGATCATAGGAGGAGAGAGGGGCCAGGGAATAAGAAGCTAGGATATTAGAAAGAGTGTCCACAAGAATATCAAAATCACTGAGAATTAAGTAGAAATAGTGTTGGAAAAAAATGATAGTTAATCAGGAAATAAAAATCATCAAGAAATAAGAGTAATTAGCAGGGGATAAAGAAATTCTCATTGACAAACTGTTGGTTCAGAGGCAGTATTGGAAATATTTGCAGCTGAAGTTGTAGTCGAAGAAGACATTTTCCAAGCTCTGCTTCTCAAAAATATCAATGAAAGGTAATCAAATGGCAGAGAACTCCAGAAATGCAGAATTCCCTTATTTCATGTCTCAAGGTGAGCTATCCTAACCATAGGTGTTATTTTAAATTGTTCAAAACTTTTGAACCTCTATTTTTTTCATATATGCTCAACTGTGAGATGGAAATAGGCAAGTCATATTGCCCCTATATCATAGTTTGGAAAATAAGGTATTAATTGATCACAAATACCACATTTTGCCATGTATAATGCACACCCACATTTTAATGCTAATTCCCATGTATAATTTGCATATAGGAAGTAAGCTGGAAGTATGCATAAGTAATACTAATTCCTATGGGATTCCTATAGCAAATTACACATGGGAATTAGTACTACCCATGCATATTGCATATCCTTATTTTTCCTAAAATATTTGGGCATAAACATGTGCATTATGCATGGCAAAACACAGGTAAGTGGAAACACTAGCTCTATCCTGGGCCCATTCAATTACTTAGCTGAGTTATTAAAAATACTGTAGAAAATTCAATAGAGTATATTATTTAGTTTCTTTCCTAAAAGGGATTAAACTCTTGGGCCAAAAATCTCTTTGAGAATCTGTAGAAAGATAAAAACTTTTGTCTCTAAAAAGTCACATAAGCATATACACACAAAATTTGACTTATAATTTCATGACATCATAGTCTCCCTAAAGTCCTAAGAGGTCCGTACATCCCAGGATAAGAACCTCATCTAAATGCTGAGATTAAATTATACACAGTATAAATGGACTAACCATGTAAGTCACAAGGGAAGGCATAATTAGGTGCCAAATGAGTGACATAGAAAATAGTAGTTATGACTCATGAACAGCAATACATCGCTGAACTTGGAAATAATTGTGGAAACACTGCATAGAATCTTGAAGAATTGAGATGATTGCATGGAAAGGAGGAGAGACAAAATTGCAAGTAGGAAGAAGGAAAGGAAAGGAATTAGAAATTAGCTTGGGATATTTGGGGGACAGTGAACAGACCGGCATGACCATCTGCAAAGTGTGAGCAAAATGACTCCTAAAGTATATTTATAAAAAATCATTGAAACTTGCCCTGGCTGGCACAGCTCAGTTGGTTGGAGCATTGTTCCATAACCAAAAGGCCAACAGTTCAATTCCTCGTCAGGGCACATGCCCAGGTTGCAGGCTCAATGCCCAGTTGGGGTGCTTGCCTGATTGGCGTTTCACTCTTGTGTTGTTGGTTTTCCCTCTGCCTCCTTTCCTCCCTCTCTCTCTCAAATGATAATAAAATAAACCTTTAAAAATAATACTAATAATTAAAACACTTGGTGAAAGGAGACACCACAAAAACATAATTAATATGGAAGATGGATTTGTTTCAGGACAAACAGTGGGTAAAATTATATTTTAATTGATTAATTAAGGATTTCTACATGTGTGCTGAACACTTTTAAAGGGTCTCTCTACATGAGATCATATGAGTTACTTGAACATTACATGTTTTCCTGTGATTCTTATGTCTATTTTAAATGTTCTTAGCTTCTGAAACACTGATTTATGAAGACGAAGCAAAGGTCCTTCTTTATAACTCGGGTAAATAATGCAAGAGTTATTACAAGAGTAGGTGTGAGATCCCAAACTCATCTTCTGACCCCTTTTCCCCTAACTTCTTTTGTTTTGTACAAATTATGAACTGCCATGTGGAAGGGAGTAAATATAAATGTTAATTCACATGGTACTTCAATAACATTAGAGGAAGAGTCAAATGTTCTACAATTCTAATTCAGGCCTACCTCAAGACACAAGAAAAGTCTGAACTAGACAATCTAACCTTATACCTAAAGGAACTAGAAAAAGAATAACAAACAAACTCCAAAGTTAGTAGAAGAAAAAAATATTAAAATCAGAGTAGAAATAAACAAAATAGAGACTAAAAAAGAAATAGAAAAGATCAATTAAGCTATTATCTGTTCTTTAAAAAAATAAACCAAATTGATAAACCCTTAGACAGGCTCATCAAGAAACAAACAGAGAGGGCCCAAGTAAATGAAATGAAAGAAGAGAAGTTACAATCAACGTTACAAAATACAAAGGATTATAAGTGAACATTATGCACAACTATACTCCAACAAATTTAAAAACCTGGAAGAAATGGATAAATTCCTAGAAACATACAATCTTCCAAGACTGAATCAGAAAGAAACAAAAATCTGAACAGACTGATTACTAGTAATAAAATTGAATCAGTAATCGAAAAACTTTCAAGAAATAAAAGTGTAAGACCAGATGGCTTCATGAGTGAATTCTACGAAACATTTAAAGAAGAATTAATATCTGTTCTTTTCAAACTATTCCAAAATATTGAAAAGGAAGGAATGCTTCAGAAGTTATTCTGTGAGGCCAGCATTACCCTAACATCAAAACCAGAAAAACCATTTTAAAGAGAAAAATTACAGAGAAATATCCCCGATGAACATAGATGCAAAAATTTTCAACAAAATATTAGCAAACCAAATTAAACAATACATTAAAAGGATCATACACCATGATCAAGTGGTATTTATTCCAGGGATGCAAATATGGTTCAAGATTCATATTTGATCAAAATAATATACTACATTAACAAAACAAAGGATAAAATTCATATGATAATCGCAGTTAGTATTGGAAAAGCATTTGACAAAATACAATACTCATATATGATTTAAAAAAATCTCTCAACAAAGTGGGAATATAGATAGTATATCTCCACATAATAAAGTCCATATATTGACAAACCCACATGCAACATCATACTCAATAATGAAAGGCTAAGTTTTTCCTCTAAGAACAAGACAAAGGTGCCTCTCATCACTTTTATTCAACATAGTATTGGAAGTTTTAGCTACAGCAATAAGACAAGAAAAAGAAATAAAAGGTATCCAAATTTTAAAGGAAGAAGTAAAACTGTCACTACTTGTAGACTACATGATGCTATATATAGAAGACCCTGACGACTCAACAACAACAACAACAAAAACTATTAAAACTAAAAAAATGAATTCAGCAAAGTTTCAATATACAAAATTAATATACAGAACTTAGTGGCATTTCTATATACTAACAATGAACTATTAGAAATAGAAATTAAGAAAACAATCCCATTTACAATTGCATCAAAAAGCAAAATGCTTAGAAATAAGTTTAACCAAGGAGGCAAAAGACCTATACTCTAAAAACCATAAGAGAGTGGTAGAGGGTAAATGGAGACAACCATACTTGAACAACAATCAAAAAACCCACAAAACTAAATAATAAAAGTAGAAATAAATTGAAAAAAAAAACTATAAGACAATTATTAAAGAAACTGAAAACAACACAAAATAAATAGAAGAAAATACCACATTTATTGACTGGAAAAAAAATAGCATCATTAAAATGTCCATGCTATTCAAAACACTGTACAGATTTGATGCAATCTCTATCGAAATACCAATGCTATACTTTCAAAGTACTAGCACAAATAATCCTAAAACTTACGTGAAACTATAAAACAACCCCAAACAGGCAAAGCAATCTTAAAAAAAACAAAGAAACAAAGCTCCCTGATTTCAAACTATACTACAAAGCTTCAGTAATCAAAACAATAAGGTACTAACACAAAAACAGACACACAGATCAGTGGAACAAATAGAAAACTCCCAAATTAACACATGCTTCTGTGGTCAATTAATCTACAGCAAAGAAAACAGGCAAATTCAATGGGGGAAATACAGTCCCTTTAATAAATGGTGTTGAAGAAACTGGAAAGATACCTGCAAAAAAACCAAAACTTGATTTCTTTCTTATAATATATTAAAAAATAAACTCAAAATGGATCAAAGATTTAAATGTAAAACCTGAAACCATAAAACTCCTAGAAGAAAACATAGTAGAGTATTTGACATCAGTCTTAGTAATGTTTTTTTGCATTTGCCACCACAGGCAAGGGCAACAAAAGCAAAAATAATCCAATGGGACTACATGAAACGAAAAAGCGCTTGCACAGTGAAAAAAAACATCAATACAACAAAACAACAATAGACTGAATGGGAGAAGATATTTGCAAATGATACATTGATAAGGGGTTGTTACCCAAAGCATATAATGAACTCATGCAATTCAACATAAAAAGAAATCTGATTTAAAAATGGGCAGAGGACCTGAATTGTCCTTTCTGCAAAGAAAACATACACGTGGCTAAGAGACACTTTAAAAATGCTCAACATCATTAATCATCAAGGAGATGCAAATCAAAACAGCAATGTGGTATCAGCTGATACCTGTCAGAATGGCTATTTTCAAAAAGACAACAAAGAACAAGTCTTGGTGAAGATGTGGGAAAAATGAAACCTTGTGCACTGTAGGTAGATTGTAAACCAGCGCATGTGCTATAGAAAATAGTACGAAGTTTCCTCGTAAAATTAAAAATATAGCTACCATATGACCTGGCAATTCCACTCCTGAGTATTTATCCAAAGAAAATGAAAATACTGGTTCAAAAATATATATGCACCCTTGCATCCCTTGCAGCATTATTTACAATAGCCAAGATATGGAAGCAACCTAGGTGTTCAATGATTAATGAATGGACAAAGATAGATTATTTAAATAATGGAATATTATTGAGCCATAAAAAAGAATGAAATCTTGCTGTTTGCAACAACATGGATGGACCTAGACAATTTAATGTTAAGTGAATAAGGCAGTTAGAGAAAGAAAAACACTGTATGGTTTCATTTCTATGTGGAATCTAAAAAAAATAAATACATAAACAGAACAAAAGAAACAGATTCATAGATACAGAGAACAAATTGATAGTTGCCAGAGGGGAAGGGGAGAGAATGGATGAAAAAGATGAAGAGGAATTAGGGGTACAAACTTCCAGTTATAAAATAAATAAGTCACAGGGATGTAATGTAAAGCATAGGGAAAATAGTCAATAATATCGTAATAACTTTGTATGGTGACAGATGGTTAATAGACTTATTGTGGTGATCATATTGTAAGGCGTATAAATGTTGAATCACTATGCTATACATCTGAAACTAATACAATATTGTATGTCAACTATACTTTAATAAAAAATGTTTGAAGTACACTAAATATCAAATGGAAAACAGATGAATGACAATAAATTATTCTATCTATAGCCCTGAGTTGCCACATTGGAATCTAAATCTGAGATATTACAGGGAAAATTTTGTGCACGACTCATCAAAGAGCTGAATTACACCAAAATGAGATCCAGATTAGGAATGTGTGTGAAAGCTGGAGAAATCCCCTAAAGCAGATTTTTCTGAACTAAATTCCCCTTGGCAATAAAGCCATAGGGAGTAATTATGAGTATTGCAGAATGTCAGGACTGGAAAGGATCAAAATGTCCTCAAGTCTGACTCTGTAACTGACACTTGAATTTCCTCTTCAACATGCCAGCCTCTTCTTTGAGTAAACATCTAAAGATGGGCAAAGTCAGTGGCATGCTAATAAAAGCTTAACAACTAGATCCTCAAAGGTGTGTGTGCGGGGGTGGGGGAAGAATGAGACTGTGACTTGTAGCATTTGCCAATTTCCATGGTGTAAATACTCCCACCATGGCTCAGTCAAGCTACTAACGTGATGTAAACATTAAATACTATTTCTACCATTTAGATACCATAAAAGTAAATAATATCAGGAGTATAGGTCATAGAAAACACAGTAAAATAATTGGGAAATGATGAATTTTGAATATTTTTATCTTCTGAAAATAAAATTTGCTTGGTTATAATGTTATAGCAGTTAGCTTATAATAATGGCTATGCATAATAAATCAGCTCTTGTAGGTCAGTACAAGCTAATTCTGGCATACCACTGTAGCAACAGCCCTAGAAAAAGACCTAGAACCACCCTCCACATGAAGGACCTTCAGCAGGCCCTGATCCATGATAACTCCCCAGTCTCAACACCCAAGCACTCAGTCCTCTTAAGCCATACCTATCTTTTTTGCTTCATTCCTATTTCCATTTAGGTTCTTCTAAGAACAAACACCATTCACAAAAATAAAGTAGGAGATATATAGATGGATATTAAAGAACTAGGAAAAAATATACATAGATATTTTTATAAAGCTGAGGCAGGATAGACTTCTTAAGCACATCATGGAATACAGAAACCATGAAAAAATAGACTTGATATAATAACTTAAAGCTCTTATATAAGATATTATTTCATTATTAAAAAATTCATTGAAAATCATAGAACGGGAGAAAATATAAGTAACATAGCTAACAAACTAGTGGTCATACTCTATATAAAAGCTCTCTGAAATAAAAAGGAAGATAAGAAACCCAATTGAAAAATGAGTCAAGGATAAGAACAGGTAGTTTATAAAACCATAAATGCCAGTAAATGTATGAACAGATGCTGAAAGAAATCATAATAAAACAATTGGACACTTTTTCACGCACGTGATTAGGAAGTACTAACCCCAGTGTCAGGGAGGGTATGAGAAAACAAGCGTTCATACAGTGTTGATAGAAGCATGAACCAGGGCAACCCATCTGAAGAGAGAAACAGCAATACCTAGAAAAGAAAAGTAAGTGAAAATGTACGTACTTCTTGACCTGTTATAAATTTATTTAAATTTAAAAAGATGAGCAGAGATACTTTTACAAAAATGCTTGTCACAGCATGGCTGCAAGCGCATATGATTGGAAATGATAAAACTCTCTTCTAGGTGACTAGCAGCGACCTGCAGTGTGGCCATGTGGCGCTCAGCCAGTAAACTGTTGGAGATCTGCACGCGTAAACACGAATGCTCTCCAAGATATTTCACTATGTGGAGAAAAGTGCCAAGTGTGTTATTTAGAATTATTCCATTTGTGAAAATGTAAAAGGACATGTGTACATGTGTTTGTATAATCATATCTTTTTCTGGAAAGAAAGGAAACTGTTAATGGGTATTACCTTTAGGTAGAGAGGTGAGGGTTTAGAAAATAAAAGATGTTCACATTTCATTTTTGATCTCTTTATACTTTAAAAAATACCAGGTTCATGTATCATCTTTATTCAAAGAATAATTTTTTCCCCCAGAAATAAATTAGTGTCCTAGTTTTGGCTGTTAGACGCAGACCCTGAGACAAGGAAAGATTTGAGTGTGAGGGTTCATCTGTGAGGTGAACCTAAGAAACATGAGTAGGGATGGAGGAAGGGAAACAGGAAAGGGAAGAATGTCAATCAAGAGTGTGTTGTCAATCAAGTTACCACTGTGGGCAGCGGGACACTCTGTGATTCAGTGTAAAACTCGCACCTGAGTTAACCCTCCAAGAGCGAAGGGGCTGAGGTGAGCATCCACCAGCTCCTGTGGGTCACTGATTGAAGTCTGCTCTTGGTGTTCATTCATGGGTCGTGGGCAAACAGAGCGAGCCCTGGTGGCTGCGGGAAGCCTCAGGCACAGAGTCGGGACAGCCTGCATGGCCATAGCAGGTGGCGGGATGTCGGTGGAGCACTAGGTGCATCTGCTACAGGGACCATAGCCATAGTACCAGATGATACTAAGTAAATAAAATGTGCATATTTTGCAGACCTAGAAAGGTCACATCTAGGAAACTGCCTCATGATGTATTAACATGCCTGGGTCCTAATCAACAATTTGGGAAGATGGAGTTCATTGCCCAATTGTTTGTAAGACAGTAGAACCAAAACACAAAACTAATGTGAATGTCAATCAGTAGGGAACTGATTAAACACATTATTATGAAGCCAAGAAAAAGAATGAGGTAGATCTTATTGCCTTTCATGAGAAAATCTCTGAGACACATTACATCGTGTAATTATATATAGTAGGAGCTCACTTTTTAAAACAAAAAACAAAAAATAAAACACACACAAACTCTCAGTCCAATAATTTTTCATTCATGTACACACAAAAAAGATTAAAAAAATAAACAAAAACTGCAGGAGTAAATGCATGTAAAGTACACATTATTGTATGTTTTAATGTGTCACTATATGTCTAATTTACTGTAATAACTCACATTATTTTAAAAAGGGGGGGCTGGAAATAGTACCTACTTCACAGATTATTGCAGAGAGTAACTGAGACAATACATATAAAATACCTAGCACAGCATCACCCATCCAATCTTCAATTAAAAAATCAAAGAGATGGCTTCCCATAGCATGAAGCATGAAGAAACCGTGGGTGTAAAGTGAGTCGACATCCTCCTCCTCCTCTCACATCACTTTATTCACCCATCGTTTGATGCCTACGGTTGAGGGTCTCCTACCAGCCAGGCACGGGAGGTGCATCAGGAGAGAGGTCCGAGTGCTGCCTCACGCACTTACTCCCACCGCACTGGGGCAGAGAGTGACCAAATAAACACGGCAAGTGGTGGAAGTGCTCTGGGGAAAATCAAAGCAGGGTAAGGTGGCTAGGAAGGCTGGGAACAGGTTGCTATGATTTACAGATAGTCCCTCATAAAGTGACGATTGAGCAGGGACTTGAAGATGTGAGAAGAGAAACCTACAAATATTTGAGGAATAAGCTTTCCAAGAGGGAAGAGCAAAAGCAAAGGCCCTGAGGCAGGAGTGTGCTTGCTGGTTGGAAGAAGGGCCTGCACGGCTGGAGCAGATGGGAGCAGTGGGGGTAGGGGGGGAGGTGAGGTCCCACAAGCAGCAGGTTCTAGAACACGTGGGCCTGGGTGGACTCTGGCAAGGCAGGAGAGTTTTACTGAGTGAGTTGGGGGGTGGGGGGAAAACTGGGCTTGATGTTTTAACATCACAGCAGTTGCAATATAGAAAATGCACTGGGGGAGGGGAAGGTGGGGAGGGAGATGCATGTGTTTCCCCTTCACAATAGTAGGAGAAAGAAGATCAAGGGTATGACAGTGAGTGCAGGGAAGTGAGGAGGGGATGATGTGAAAACAAGCAAAATGGTGAAACAGCAAGCAGAACCTGGTCATTAATTAGATGTGAAGTGTGAAGAAGAAAAGGCATCAAAACTGAGGCTGTGATGAAATTGAAATTGCTCTAGGGAACAACTGTGAGGAAGTCTCAAGGGAGGGGGTTGCCCTGGATGGAGCCTCCAGCCTGTTGCCCAGACAAGATTCCTTCTACTGTCACAGACGTGAATTCCCTAGCAGCACCAAATTATTGATGTACGCAGGATGCCTTTGCCCCGGTGGGCTGCCTAGAGAATTCCTCTTCATCCTTCAGAACCCAAAGGGGCACCACCACGTCTGGGTAGCTTAATGCTATGACTTAAATGAATTGTTCACTCTTCTGCACCACTCTGGGCCTTGCACACAGTCTAATGCACAGCTTCCCAACCAATGTTAAATAGCACGTGGTGTGCTACAAATAGTTTGTGGGTGTGCCTTAGGCCTTGGGATGTCCACACTGTGCCTAGACCAGCTGGAACTAGTTTGTGGGTGTGCCTTAGGCCTTGGGGTGTCCACACTGTGCCAGCTGGAACTCCAGGCCAGTCACCTCTGGCTGTGAACAGCACACCCACTGACGCCAGAGGACCACTCAGATATTGCCATTTTCGGTATGCCCCGAGGGAAAAAAAGGATGCACTATGCTAATCGTACAAGATGCCAAATTAGAACTATTGTAGTCTCAGTTTCAGCTGAGGTCCCAAAGCAATAGATGACACATTACAAAGTGAGCTGCAAGATTTGCAAAAACTGCTTATGGAAACCAGTTAAAAATAAATAAATAAAAGGGAAGAAAACCGGTTTTATACTCTCGACCAACCACATACATCCAGACCATAAAAGTTGACAGAGAGGCCAAGAAAAGAACTGAAGTTTACGGTAGAGAAGTTTTAAGGGAAAACTAAGGTGAGGGTCTCACCTGGAAGAATGGGGTGGCTTGCCCTACCTCAGACCAATGTATAGGATCTTTGAGGACACATCGGGAGGATTAGTCTGTATCCCCTGAAACTCAGGGTCACCATGGTCAGGAGTCTGGCTGAGGCATGCAGAGGGCTGCTCCGATGGCAAAGCGAGAAGAGGTGGCTGCCCTGGGATCCGCTGCACTCGAATGGGAGCAGAGGCTTCCCAGCCTTTCAGGAGGGCCAGATGAGGGCCACTCAGTTCAGGTGCGCCAGTACAGGACAGGAAGTGATTTCAGCTTCCCAGCAGCTGAGTAAAGAGTGGAAAGTGAGCAGTCAGGTGAGGAGCAAGCCAAACATCAAGGTGCTGCAGTGGAGCAGTCCCAGGACTGAGGCCTGGCTGGGACAGGTGGAGAGTTAGGGACAGCCCGTGAAGGCACCGCCCCAGAGACAAGCTGCTGGCACTCTAGCCAGGCCAGCAGGGCGCCAACCAGCTGCTACTTATCCTCCGGTGAGACCTTCCTGGCTCCCCGACTTCCCTCCTCCCCCCACGCCAACGCTGGAGGAGCTGGCCCAACCGCAGACGGAGATATGGGAGTGGAGGGGTACTGTGCTCCTGCAGACATTAGCCTGAAGTCAGTGCAAGGGTAGGCGGGGGCGGTCAGGACAAGTTTTATCGTGAAATGAAATGTGAAGCTTTTGAATGTTACACTTAATTAGCTGAATTAATTACTGACCTGAGATGGTGACTTAGATGATTTAAATGACTGGGGCTATTTTCACATCTCAATGTGATCAGAGAAGTGGGCCCTGAGTTTTCCCCTGGGACTGAGAAACAACAGTCCCACAGGATGTGCTAAGGGAGCCTGAAGATTGGAATGAACTTGTCTTCTCATCAACACTCTGTGGGGCCTGCTGGTCCATCCTAACAGTGCGTTTCTGTTTCCATCCCCACTGCCCCCATCGGGCTCCTGGAGGGCAGGAACCACCACCTGCACCACTTGGTGAACTCAGAGTTGGTGCTCGGAGCACAGGGGTGGAACCATGGAGTTCTGGAGACTGATCCAAATGCCATCATGCCAGGCCTCCTGTTTCTTTCTTCATGCCTTTCTCAGCATGAGCTCCTCATCTCTGTGCCTTGAACAAGTTCTGGGTGTGAAGGGACATTGGCCACGCTCAGCCCCCAACTTAGCCCTGGGGGCCTCCAGGCCACCCACACAACAGCAGTGACCTTCAGCGACAAGCACACCTTTATCTCGGTACGCCCTACAAAAACCATCATTCGGACTTTTCTGCTCTAAATACAATAGTTTTAAATATCTCTCCTTCAAAGTTCACTACCCTATACCACTGTTAGCTTCCTGTCACCACATGAAACAGTAGTTGTTTTCTACTCTACAGGAACTAAATATTACAGCCCTTCTCCATCCTTGTTTGTGGCCACTCTGAGTTTCGTGTATTTTGAGACACAAGCCCCAGTCACTGCAGTCAGAGGAGAACGAGAATGCTACAGGGCAGCACCAAATTGCTGCTGTGCTTTTAGCGCAAAGGGGAGCAGCTCGGCTCCCTTGGAACCGGTCAGGCTTGCTGCAGGGACCACTCTCACTCCGCTCCAGTCCCTGGAGTGAGCCCCAGCTGCCACGTTGGTTGAAGAGGGAGGCCTGTGAGAGCAGTGGGTTCAGTGCCATTCTCCACCCACTCACGGCTGCTCCAGGCCCTTCCATTGCTTATCCCTAGTCCTGCATCCTATGTGGTCTACTCAACTGCACTTCTGCTTTCTGATTGCCTGGACTCCAGGTCTTTCCCAGGCCTGCATACCTGCCCGATGCCCACTCTTCTGGGCTCTACCTCTCCCATGCTAGCGTCCTGGTCCCAGCTGCTCCCAACTCTGGCTCACCTGAGCTGTAGAATCTGCTAACCCAATTTTTGGTCCTGGATCTTTCTGGCCATCCCTGTTCACTGGCATCGTCTGATTGGTCATGGGACCTTGAAGTGATTGACTTTCTATTAGAAAAGATGGGGGAAAAGTTGGGAGGTGAGAAAAATCATTTGATTCCAAAGATCACCTGAGCCGTGCTGTAAAGAAGGTGTTGCTGAGGAACTGGGTCAGAAAGCTCTGTGAGCTGTCTTTGGGGCGTGTCGTCTGCCTCAAGCTCGGATGCACCGGTCATGACCAGCTTCGCCGTTATTTGGAGAGTCAGTAAAGACAACAGATAAAGAAAAATTTTCTAATAAAGTATGATTCATCTTGAAAAAACTCTGGGATAAAACAAGAATAGAATTTTGTTGTAGCCTGACTGACAGTTTGCTTTAAAATTATTAAAACAATTATAAATGAAAACCATACTCCCTGAATCTTTTAAGCTTTACACATGAAATGCTCTTAATTTCATAGATTGTGGGGAAGTGGGCAATTACTCGGGTGGGAATGAAATGACTCCCTCTTTGCTGGACCATGTGCAGGGAGAAGAGAGACTGCCTCCCCGGGGGACATTGACGTGTTCTTCTGTAGATGGGCCACCAACATTCCTTCACTTTCTCATTATTGAATACAAATCCAACCCTACGCCTTGGCAACTGCCACTTCCTTGTGGCATAATTCCTCAGAGGTGGGCAAAGGACACCTCAAAGGTGGGCGGGAGGATGCTACAGGACTACCGGACAGTCAGAGCGAGGTCAGGGCCAGGGACCCAGGAGCGGCTCTAGGAGTTTTCAAGCTGCTTCTCTGGAACCCGAGTCTGGGACACAGGCGAAGTAGTACAGGGTCTGCCTGTGACCATCACCCCTCACAGAGAGGGGGACAGGTGGTTAGCTCAGAAGCTGCAATGTCTGGGCTCTTCCTTTCCTTCTCTGCTGACACAGGGCAGGCACTCTGGTACCCTTTTCCACTTGAGGTACCTGCCAGGATTTCCAGCCCCCCTCCCCCACCCCCCGGAGGACTACATTCTTCTTCAGTTCACACAGCCTCTGCTTTCCCACAACAGGAAAATAATATGACAGCAGCCTATACAACATGACACAGCCCAGCGCCATGACTTCAGGGCCACTAAGAAGGTGTGCACGTCCTTTCAGTCCTTTAATGGTGGACAAAGGCATTCATTCCTCAAGTAGAGGTAGGGCTACAGTGTGAACCAGAGCTCCCCAACCTATGTGCCCTCTGGGTTAACAGGTGTATTGACAAATTGATTCTCAAGCCAGGCCCCTCCAATCCCAAGCTGTGATGCCAGGGACTATACAAATACTACCATTTCCTGTGACATCCATGACATGAAATTAGCATAAATGACAGCAAATTCTTCCAAAGAGTATGCTCTGATAAGAGAGGGTCCACGTTCTCCCAGAAGCATCTTTCACCCCCTCAGCATTTCCACCAGAGCACATCATTAGCCATGGGAGGGGTGGTCGGGGGCTCCATGACCTGCGCTGGGCAGACCTGAACCCCGAGGGCCTGCCGAGCATTGAAAGTGGAACAGTTCTTCATAAATTTAACATGCCAAATCCTTCCTGGCTGTTTCTGGTTCTCCCATTTTACCCAACGGGAAGGTCTGCCAGGGTGAACATCATGCCCTTTCCCACCTGGCCTCATGCTGGGCGTTCAGAAGTGGAGGTGGGAACCCACATCTAACAGGTGTGTTAGATGGTGAGCCCATCTTTATTCTATTTTCTCTCATCATCTAACATTTTTGAAATGTTTGAAAACTGCTCTTGCTTGGAAAGTGTAACCCATTTTATTTTTAAAATATCCCTACTTTGGGGGGTTGAGCACTGGACTTGTTTTATAAGACCTTCCCAATCAGAGGCATGGGATGCACCACCCTTTGCACGTGGAACGCGGTCCTGGAGAAAGAAGGCTGGTGCGGTGCATTCCAGCGCAGGGCTCTCCTAGCAACGTGGTGACGCCCCAAACCTACAACAGCCTTTTGTCTTTAGCTCTATAAAGCAACGTGGCCGTTAGTCTCACCGGAAAATTCAAAGGATATTATGCAAGTGAAGAGTGATTTCAAGCTGAAGTTTTGACGTTGGAACCCTTCTGTCGGTTTCCAATGTGCTAATGTTAAACTGGGCAGGCACAAGATTTTCACCCTTCGGCGGCGGGCAGTGGACCGGGGGAAGCATGCGGCTGGGTTCAAGTCCTAGCTCTGGCTGGTGACTGCCTCTGTACGGTTGGCCAAGTCGATTTGACTCCTGGGTCTTACTCTCCTCATCTTCCAAATGAGGAGCTACTTCGGAACAGTTCATGGCGGTTGTTAACGGAGCAGATTCTTGGCCCTACACTACTTCTGCCGAGCCTGGAGCTCTGCAACGACGTTCCAGGAAAGTGACTTTTAACCAAAGGCAAATGTATGAGTTGCTAAACAATTGTAAAATCGCTTATGTAGTTTGCTGTCCAATTTTGTTTGCTTGTCACTAGAGGATCAACGCACACCTCAGGATTGGTATGTTTTGTATGGTGTGGGGAACATTTCTCTTCTCTGATAGATTCCATAAAGGACTAAACCTAACCATTCTCTTCGCTGTTTCTGATTAGCTCTCTATACGAGACTCAATACGAGACTATATATTATGTGCCCCTATCAGTAAAAGGCTTCTGAGCATATGCTTCCAGTATATATACTTTTAAAATATTCAATATTTAATATCTGTATTTATTTATGACTCTATTGTGGTTTAGTACTGACATGTTTTGAATATTATAAAATACCAAAATTAATGTTCTTTAAAGAAAATAATTGTAATAAGATTTTTAAAATTTTGTTAGTAAAAATCTTGATTTAACACTGTATGATATAGCAAGATCAAAAACAATTTGGGATGGTTTTGAGTTCACTATATTTTATGACTTAATTATAATAAATAAAAATATGCTTCACAAGGATATGTAGATTCAAGTGGAAAAGCTGCCTTTTTAGCTACAATTACTAAATTATGATTCTGATTTTTTAATTCAATTCACTAATATCCCAGTTTCTTATCAACTAGTAAATTTCTATTTTTCTGAATGTCAAAAGGGTTGTTATTGCAAATAAATTAGGAGGTATGATATTTTTAATACTTCTGACAAATACATTCAGAACATAATAAAATATTTCATTTGAAAAACTTTAGGGCAAGTTAAAAGTTCTGTTTCCAAGATTTTTCTGCATGCAGATATGAGTTTTTACATTTGTTCCTGGCAATAAAAACCACATGAATTAGAAACATTTCCAAACATCCATTTTCAAATTATTCTTTCTATTGCATGAATTTCATTTAAAAGTTATTACTTTCTTGCTCATTTTACCATCATTTCCTCCTCACCTTTATCCCAAATGAACAGATTAAGCATATGTTATTTCTGAAAATATCTGCTAGATTTTATGTCAGCCTCCTGTTACCACAGTGAAAGCCAGCACATTTGGAACATTTGTATTTATAAAAGAATAATGAATATTTTAAGTTTAATAATGCTTTTAAAAAATGCTTTGCCATAAGATAACTTATAACTCTGGGAGGGTACAAAAGATTTACATGGCCATTCCCCATCTCATTAAGACTCTGCTATTTTGCTTTTAAGTAATCGCACTGATGATATCCTGTAACATTTCGTGGATTTCTGGTTCAGCTTTTTTGCTGTAATGACGTCCTTGTGACTGATGCATTCGGTGAATGTCATGGGAGGGACAGGTCTGTGCATTTTCCTTCAAGTCTTTTTTTTTTATCCTCACCTGAGGACATTTTTTCATTGCTTCCTAGAGAGAAGGGGAGGGAGAAAGGGAGAGAGAGAAACATCCATGTGAGAGAGAAACATTGATCAGTTGCCTCCTGGATGCACTCAGACTGGGGATCATATGTGCGTGGACCAGGGATCAAACCCAAAACCTAGGTATGTGCTCCAACTAGGAATCAAACCTGCAACCTTTCGGTTATGGGACGATGTTCTAACCAGCTCAACCACACCAGCCAGTGCCAGTCTTTTCTTTTTTAATTCTGTCAAAGCCACCATTTCCCAAGTGAATGCATTTACAGTTGACCCCTGAACATGGCTTTGAGCTGCATGGGTCCACTTATACAAAGATTTTCTTTTTCAATAAATACGTTAAGCATTGTAAATGTATTTTCTCTTCTTTATGACTTTCTTTACATTTTACTTTCTCTAGGTTACTTCATTATAAGAATACAGTACATAATACATATAAACCTAGAAAATATGTGTCAACTATTTTTGTTATCAGTAAAGCTTCCATCAACAGTAGGCTATTAGTAGTTAAGTTTTTGAGGAGTCAAAAGTTACACATAGATTTTTGATTGTGTGGGTGGTTGGCATCCCTAATCCCCAGATTGTTCAAGAGTTAGCCCCACTTCTTATTAACTAAAGGAGCCATTCAGTATTGAGAATGTATTTTTTCTGATACAACATATCTTTGGCTGCCCATATAAAAACACTTCTGCACATAATTTATTGTTAATCAGAATTGAGCAGCTCAATTATAGAGTCATGTTAGAAGCATCTTAACTTTCATTCATTCGTCAACAATCCACTCAGCAAGCATCCCATACTTTGAAATTTTTACTAATATTTTGTGCTTTGTGCCCTCCAAAGAATTTTCTAACTAAAGAGAGAATTTTAATTTTTCATCATTGTTGTATTTAAATTATTCCCCTGCCATAGTTTGTATTAGATAAGAAATCTCAAAAATGGCTTCTAATTGTGTATAAACATTTGGTAAAATGTTTTAAAATCCTGAATTGAGAATCCTACAACATTACACTTCAAAAGCCCCCCAACGGCTTGTATTTTTTAATATTCTGAATTCTTCATTTCAAATAGCTTGCTCATCATGACAATTTTGTTCTATCATCTTCTAATATTGCAAAGGAACACTGTACACTTAGGCCAGTATTTATTGTTAAAAATAATAAATGTAAAAATCTATATTTCAAATGGAATTTGAAAAAGAAGTTTCCATTTGAAAGAATTTATTTTAGATTTACAGAAGTCTTGCTAAGATAGAACAAAGAATTTTCATACAATCATATGCAATGGAATATTACTCAGCCATAAAAATGAAACCTTGGCATTTGTGACAACATAGATGACCCTAGAGGATATTATGCTAAATAAAATAAGTCAGACAGAGAAAGGCAAATACCATATGATTTCACTTATATATGGAATCTAAAAAACAAAATAAATTAACAAAACAGAACAGACATAAACTCATAGATACCAAGAACATTTCCATGGTTGCCAAATGGGAGGGGGGTCAGAAGATGAGTGAAAAAGAGAAGGGAGTAAGAAGTATGGACTGAGACTTACAGAATAGTCATGGGGATGTAAAGTACAACACAGGGAATACAGCCGATAATATTGTATGGGTAATTATGTGTGGTGTCAGATGGGTGCTAGTCTCAACAGGGTGATCACCTGGTAAGGTATATAAATGTCTAATCACTGCGTTGTACACCTGAGCTAATATAATATTGTATGTCAACTGCAATTGAAAATTAAATAATTATTTTTTAAAAAGTATTCTCATACACCCTTTACCCAGCTTTCCCTAATGTTAAAATCTTACATAATCACAGTATATTTCTCAAAACTAAGAAACTAACATTAGTAAAGTATCACTAACTAAAAACATTAATTTTAATTTCTCCAGTTCCATTATTATTCTTTTTCTTTTCCAGGATGCAATTCAGGATACCCAAATACCATGTTCCCAAAATAGTCAATAGTAAATGCCACATAATTTTGTGAAGATTTGTTGAGTTAAAACTAAATAATTTTATTTGGCATTCCAGTTAACCAAGGACAAGTCAGCGGCAAAAAGTTACAGGGATGCTGAAGGCGGGGGTGCCTTGCTGCTCTCCTTTGTGTTGGGGATCAGGGCTTTCCCTTCTACGGTGCTTGACATGAGGTAGTCTGGTTTGTGGAGTGGGGAAGGGACCAAACTTCTTGTTCATGAATATTAGGGAGTCTTTATTTCTTCCTTATTTTTCCTTTTTTAAAACAGAAATATACGACACAGCAGAGAGAAAGAAGGAGCTCCTACCCTTTGTGACAGCATGGATGGAACTGGAGAGCATTATGCTAAGTGAAATAAGGCAGGAGGTGAGGGACAGATACCATATGATCTCACCTTTAACTGGAACATAATCAACAAAATAAAAAAGCAAATAAAATATAGCCAGAGACATTGAAATTAAGAGCAATCTAACAATAAGCAGAAGGGAGGGGGAGGGGACAATGGGGGGAAGGGTTTTCAGGAACTACTATGGAGGACACGTGGACAAAACCAAGGGGGAGGGTGGAAACAAGGGAGGGAGGTGGGTTTGGCTGGGGTGAGGGGCAGTGGTGCAGACAACTGTAACTGAACAAGAATAAAATAATTTTAAAAATAAATAAATAAATAAAGTAGAAATATGTATACATAGGTGTTCTCAGATTTGTTGTCCTTAAGAAATGACTTTGCTATAAAGAGAGGACCAGTGGATGTTTTTTGCATTCCCAAATGTGCACACATCTCATTTTGTAGAATACTGCTCTATGTTATATTCACACTGCTGTGTTTGTACAGAAAATCTACCCTAAACTCTGACTAATATTAATAAGGTCTAAACTAGAACAACTGGCTAATTTCAATGTCTTGTTCTCTGCTGGCCATCTCTCATATTCCTGAATTATTGATAAGCTACAATAATTGAATAACGCATTAAGGCAATGAGTACACACAAATAAATTTCTCCAGGAAGCACTGCTTAAATCTTCCCTCAACAAATTGATAAAACCCATGTACTTTTGCCAGGGTGTTGTAGGAAAAAAAAACTTGGAGGGCGGAGTGGAGGTAGCCCTCGGCACCTCGTAAGTCACACCACAAAGTCCGTCCACCTCCCGTGTTTGAGCTGGCCCCGTGTTTTCACTATTGACACTGGACATTACATGCATGATAGCTCTGTCATTTATTATGGAAAGAAAAAATCATGTGGATACTGTTACTGGCTCCCCAATGCTCCTACAGGAAGGGGGTACTTATCCCCCAGCTGCTGGGAATGTAGTAAAAAAAAAGGCCCTTAGCCATCAACCCGTTTGAGGGATTGCCTCCGCTGAAGACAGTGACCTCACCCAAGGCCCCCAAAGGGCCAGCCAGCATCCAGTGCCCGATCAATTGGGGGTATGAAGTCTTGGGTCCTCTTCCCACCTTAGGACAACTCTGAGGAGTATCCAACCTCAGAGCTTTCAGGGCGGGGTGACTAAAACCTTTTTTGGAATCCATCGAAGATCAACTTCTCCCTCTGCCCAGTCCTGCATCCCTCCTCTCCCCTCTACCAGAGCCCTCCCTCATAAACATCCTGCACATTAGTCTTTACTCAGAATCTGTGTCCCAGAAAACCAACCGGCCACATATGTACATACACAAAAGTCAAACAGTACAAAATAGATGCAAAGGAAAATAAGCATGCCTGTGGAAGCTTCCAGAGATGGCCTTGTGTGTGTGAATGTGTGTGTGTGTGTGTGTGAATGTGTATATATAAAAATAGGTGTGCACATATCTGCATATTTTGCTCATTTCTTATAAAAATTGTAGCACCTTATACTTTTTAATTCATATCATAATTTAAAATTTTAATTTATTTTTGCATATGGATACATAAGGTTTTTAGAATTACCGCCTAATATTATATTGTATGGATGTACCACAACGATAGTTACCATCTGGGGGCCAGCTACTTGTGAGGCACTCTTGAAACCTCTGTATTTTACAATGCATATTTACTGAACACCTGTTACGTGCCAGGCATTGTTCTAGGTGCTGGGGATACTAGCAAATATTACCTCATGTGCCACTTCAACTTAAAAAAATAGCTACTATTTTTATCCCTACTTTACAGATGAGAAAATAAGGTTTAAGTGACAGGTCCAAAGTCACATGACTAATAACTGGCAACTGGTCTTCAGTGCTTCTGCCCTAACCACGCCAATAGCGCACCCCCCGTACTTCAACTTTTTCAGTCCCCACTTCTTTGGCAGTCAGGCTATGCCATTGGTGACCATTGAAAGGACACTGCAGTGAACATTCTTTTTTCACGTGTCTTTGGGAGCTGTCTGCTCACTTTTAAAAAGGACTGAGAAAGGGAGACAAATGAGCTCATTATTCCACAGGGTACTTGGTAGCAGTCCCAGGTCATTACCCAGATTGTTTTAAAAGGTGCCTTTCTTAAAAACTAGGATTTTAAGGAATCAAAAGACCCTACATTCCATTCTGAATATGAAAATCTTAGGTTAAGCTTTTAAAATACTTCCATGCAAGCCCTGTGTGCTGGATGCATATTTGCAGATAGGGTAATACCTGGATTACCATCGCCAGCGTCTCTGGTGGGAAGTGGAATGTTTTTATTGAAATTTCTCTTGTTTGTTTTTCAGGAAAAGAAAAAGAAAGCAGATCTACAATCTGGGTCTGGTTTTAATCAGAGCATAATCTTTATGAGAAAATGTAAGGCTAAAATTTTTTTAATCTTATATTTTTAAAGAGAAATGCATGTTCAAAAATGATACAAACCAATCACCCTTAGAAGAATGGTGGAAAAAAGAAATCTCTTGCACAAAAGAGAAGCAGGAAATTCCAGAGAAGTTTCAGAGGGAGGAGGGGGAAAACTAACATCTATATTGCTATTTATTAGGTTATTTCTTAGTATAGTGTGATATCTGGTTTTATTGAACAACCAAAATTCAGTTTGGAGGAAATTGCAGAGTACAGAGTCCCTGAAGTGAGAACACAGTGATTTACTGAACATATTACAGGCCCATGATGTGTCCTATGACCCACTGGCCCTTTAAACATTTTACTCTTCTCAGAGAATCTACCCGTTCTCTTCATCCACCCATCTCATATGAGATGATTTCATGTCTAAGTAATTTGTAATGTCTGTGAAGTTATTCTTCAAATTTTCATATTTCCATTTAATGGTATATTCCTCTGATTTGGGGGTAAAAAAGTAATTTGGCATGATTTCAGGGTTAGTTGTTGAAATTTAAAGCCATTTTCATAAAATGCTCTGCTACGGTGGGAATAGTAAAATCTCAATCTTCCAATAAAGCTACAAAACTATTAATGGATTTCTAGGTAATGTTGTTTCGCATTCGTACTCAGTGGAATATATTTTTCATTAAATATGAAAGTGGTCCAAGTGTGTTTTATACTAGGTGTGTTAACTTTATTGTTTCCTGGAGTGTCTATAATTTCAAAATTAATCTAGTCTTCTTTTATAGAGGTTTTTTTTTCAAGAATTTTGGCTTTTTTTTTAACAGACATTATGACTCAACCATGGAGACTAGAAACTGGCAAGAAAAAGCCAATAAAAGCATAAAGAAAGTAAAAAGTTTCTCAGAAAAATGAGATTTACTGAGTGATATACGGTACAGTTCCCTTTTTACCAAAGCTTTCCATCTGAAATTTATTCTAAAATGGCCCATTTATTGTTTATTTGTGCCAGTTTCATAGCATGAATCAAATCATGAAGATTAAATGAGTAAATGAAGCACCATTTTAAAATTCACCCCTGGACTTTAAGAGTGTCTCCTTTCTCATTCCCATTGTCTTGTCTCTTTCCAGAGCAAGACATTTAAATTTTTATGTGACTAAAATAGTCACGTGTCAGAATTCCCTAGGACTTAAAACTCCAACTGCTTTGGCTTCCATATTTCAATTTCTTAAATCCACTGCAAAAAGAAAAAGAACATTGATACATTATGATTATTCTCCATTCACTTCCCAGCGCTGTAAGTTATACATGTTTACTGGAATAAATGCTACTGCCTTTTTCCTGTTGCTTAAATCCTTTGTCTACAGAGAGTGGAAAGAGCTCACCCATTGTTTCAGTTACTAGTCCTGTAACGGAATTTATACGTACATCTACACCAGCAAACGGGTGACAGGGTGAAGATCCACAGTTCTCTGCTTGAAGTCCCACTTCCTAATCTCTGTGTGGCTGCCTCCTAGTGAGAACACCCTGTCAGGAACACCGGGTTTTAATGTCGTGGTGATGGGGTACATAATAATGTAAGAAGAAAAAATCAAATATTTTCATCCGAAAAAGTTCTCCTGGCTTAAAAGATTCCTCTCTTACCCTCTTAATTCTCTAGGGCCCAGAGGGGAAGGTCAGAGCTATTCCATCCTGCTTGGCTGAGTACACAGGATTGATTACCTTGGACTGCTGAGTATAAAAACTGAGGGGTTGATCTTTCCTTCACTGGCAGTACAACGTCACGCTGCTGCTACTGCCTTGGGCTCTCCCACCTTCAGTTTTCTGGCTCTGACACCCAGGTTTTTCACTGGCCCCAGTGGCTGCTTCTGTGAAGGAAGGAGTTGGAGTGGAAGAGAATTTCAGGGCAGCCCTGTACAGAGAGTAAGTGTAAAACCTTGAAGTTTGTGGAAAAATAATATCTGTCACTTGCCCTACATATTTCCACTACTGAACCAGCATACATGTATTTGTTTAATATATAAATTGACATAATTTAAGATATTTATTTCATTTTAAAGATTACCTTATACATTGTAGCTTATGGAAGGTAACCTTCTGCAAATGATAAAAGTTGTTTGCAACATTCATTGTATTTTTATGCAAATTTTGTCTATTTTAACATTTTGAATACGTGGTAAGGGAAGTATGGGAGAACAGAAGAACTGGTCATAACAACTGTCCTGCTTGCAGAAACTTATTTAAGAAATTGGCCCATGTGATTGTGGAGACTGGAGAGCCAAAAACTGTAAGATAGGCCAGGAGGCTGGAAATTCAGGAAAGAGTCATAAATTGCAGTCTCGAGTCCAAAGTCCATAGGACAGGCTGGCAGGAGAGCAACTTGGGAAGGATTGTGTGTTAGAGTCTTGAGGCAGAATTTCCTCATGTCCCAGAAATCTCGGTTTTTGCTTCAACCAATTGGATAAGGCCCACCCACATTATTAAGGGTACTGTTCCTTTAAAGTTAACACTGATTGTAAATGTGCGTCATATTTACAAAATGTCTGGTAGGGGGTGGAGGGATTGAGCAAAAACGAAAAAGGACTCCTGGACATGGACAACAGTGTGGTGATTGTGGGCAGTGGCGGGGAGCCAGGGTGGGGCGGGGGGGAGGCTGTGGTATAAGGGGACTAAATGGTAATGAAAAGAATACAATAAAAAGTATTTTTAAAAAATTGACCCCAAAGAATCTAAGATGTGAAAATTATTGCAATTTCTGGAATTTGTTGCAAAATGAGATCTTTATGAGTCTCTGCTAATGTCAGTCTTATGTTTAAAACTTTCCCTATTTGTATACCTGTTACTTCATGTGATTAAAATAAATCAAAAGTGTTCTTTGATTTCAAAAAAAGACATAAGACACTACTTCCATTTAGTATTGTACTGGAGGTTCTAACCAGATGATAAAGGCAAAAATAAAAAATAAATGAAAGTTATCCAGATTGGAAAAGAAGTGAAACTGTTTCTCTGCATTGATGACATTATCATCTTCATAGAAAAATCTTAGGGAATCTACAAAAAAGCTACAAGAACTAATAAGAGACTTCAGGAAGATCACAGGATACACAATCTATATACAAAAATCAGTTATTCCTATGTATTACTAACAGACAATTAGCAATTAAATTTTTTAAAATTACATTTTAAATGGCATAAAAAGGTGAAATACATAGGAATAAATCTGAAGAAAACTATGCACTTAAAACTACCTAAATAAATGGAGTGATTTAACAGTTTCATGGGTCAGATGACTCCATGCAGCTAATATGTCAGATTCTTCCCAAATTAATTTATAAAAAAATGCATGCCTAATCAAAATCTATTCTATAAAAATTATTTTTTGCAGAAACTAAAAAGCTGATTTTAAAATTAATGTGGAAATGTAAAGAAGCTAGGAAAACCAAAACAACCTTGAAAAATAGGAACAAGGATTTTTCACTTTCCCTTGTTTCAATATTTATTATAAAACTTCAGTAATTAAGAGACCATGTAAAGGCATCAAGATAGATAAATTGATCAGTGGACCAGAACAGAGTACCATATTTTTCAGACTATAAGATGCACCTTTACCCCCAAAATTTGGGAGGAAAATGGGGGTGCGTCTTATAGTCTGAATGTAGCTTACCTGGCCCGCATTGGTGAAATATTATGTTGTTTATGTTATTAAATATTTTACCACATTTTTTGCTTCAAAATTTTTTTTTCCTATTTTCCTCCTCTAAAACCTAGGTGCATCTTATGGTCCAAAAAATACAGTAATTAAGGTAATATGATATTGGTGTCAGGTTATACAATGTGATCAATAAAAATATGGGAAGTCCAGGAGTAGACTCATACTCATGTAGTCAATTGGTATTTTTACACATGTTTAAAGATAATTCAGAGAAGAGAGTATATTTTCAACACTAATGGACATGGAACAACTGGATAGTCTTAAGCAAAAAAAAAAAAAAGCCTCTGATCTGATTCTTGACTATATTCAAAAATTAAGTCAAAATGGATTATAACTCTAATGTAAAACTAAAAGTATAACATTTCTAGAAGAAAACATTTGAGAATTTTTGTGGCCTCAGGGTAGGCAAAGATTTCTTATATTCAACATCAAAAAACAATACACACACTTACAAAATTAACTGGACTGCATCAAAATTGAGAACAGCTCTTCAAAGGGCACTATTAAGAAAAGAAAGACAAACCACAGAGTAGAGAAAATGTTTAAATGACATATCTGATAAAGAACTGGTATCTACAATGTCTTAATAACTCCTAAAACTCAGTAATAAGAAACGCTATTATTTATTTGTTTTTATTTTTAAATTATTTTTTAATTCTCACCCAAGGATATGTTTACTAATTTTGAAGAGAGGTGAAGGGAGAAAGAGAGAGAGAGAAGCGTTGATGTGAGAGAGAAGCATCGATTGATGGCCTCCTGGGTGTGCCCCAGCTGGGGATTGAAACTGTAACCCAGGCACGTGCTCTGACTGGGAATTGAAACCACAGCTCTGATGCACAGGACGGTGCTCTAACCAACTGAGCCACCTGGCCAGGACCAAACTCTATTTTTCAAATGAGCAAAAGATTGAACAGCACGCAGTTCACCAAAGAAGATATACAGATAACCGATAAACATATGAAAATATACTCAGCATCACTATTCCTTAGGGAAATGCACATTAAAACTACAATGAGATACTATTATACATTTCTTACAATGCCTGAAGTTAAAAAGACTGACCATATTAACTGTTCACCAGGATGTGAAAAACCTAGAACTCTCTTATGCACTGCTGGGGTGAGCATAAAATGGTACAATTACCTGGAAAACAGTCTGATACTTTATTAAATAGTTAAATATACACTTACCATATTATCCAGCCATTCTGCTTCTAGATATTTACTCAGGTGAAATAAATGCCTGTCTGTACAAAGACTTGTATGCAAGTATTTGTAGCATCTTTGTTTGTAATAGCAAAAAGAAAGAAAAAGAGAGAGAAAGAAAAATCAATACTGAGAACAACCCAACTGTTCTTCATCAGGTGAATGTCCATACAATGGAATATTATTCAGCAAAAAAAAAAAAAAAAGAAGAAGCAGCATTAATACATGCAACAACATGGATAAAGCTTAAAATAGTTATGCAGGTGACAGAAGTGAAACAAAAAAAAAGAGCAGACACTGTATGATTCCATTTATAAAGCTCTAGAAAATATAAACTGCTCTCTGGTGACAGAAAGCAGAGACAGGAAGAAAATGTTAGGGTGATGGACAAGCTGATCACTGCGGCGATGGTTTAATGAGTGTACATATGTCTGGGCATGTATAAAATTATACGCCCGGCACATATACAGCATACAGTTTGCTCATTATGCTCAGTAAGGCCGTTAAGAACAGGGCAGGTCTCACTGGAGCGTGCGGTGGTAGCCTCTGAGACGGGAGGAGGCAAGATCCGAGGCAGCGAGACCACTCAGGAAGACGCTGAGAAACCCCAAGGTCCTCATGCCCAGAACCAGTCCTACAGGCACCGATTTTGTACAATTAACTCCAAAATAAACATAAGAACTCAGTTTAATTAAGGGTGGCTTCATCTGCAGGAGAATAATAAATAAGAAAGAATAAGCAAGGCCTCTGTTAGTACAGTCGCCTACTTACAGAATGGCCTCCCTGGCTGGGGCTGCCCTGGGACCCATCGCTGGGAGCCTCGGTGCAGGGCACGGGCTGCACAACCACCCCCGCAGCCCTGAGGCCGCTGACCACAAGGTGTGACAGGGACAGCTCGGCCACCAGAATCTTCACACTGCCATTAACCATAGGAAGTCTTCACACCTGGGATTCCTACCCTGTGGGGCTGCCTTGTGGAGAAGGACTATGATGAGGCCTGAAAACCCAGCTGAGCCCAGTCAACTAGTTTTGACCAGAAGGTGAGAAAAAAGTCTGGTCCTGGAGTTCAGGTATTACATTCCTTCCCTGGAGGGTAGCTAATAATGAGACTGTCCCAGGAATTGTTATTAATCTTTACGAAGACACATTATGTTATTAAAAAGGGCTGTCTGGGATCAAACTGTGAGTGACCTGCTTCTGTGTTCCCACTTCTTCCCCACTGCTACCATCTGAGGGGTTTTTCTTACAGCTCAGGCACCCAGTTCCCAGAACCACCCCCTCAGCTGCCCATAGCCCACTGGGAACTACCCCCTCTGAATTCCTGGGTTAACCCATTCCTTTCTTCCAGCCTTCCACCCTTCCATGTGTCAATCACAGTGGGGAGGAATGGCAATGGCTCAATAACTTCCCACTCAGGTTAGTATATTCGTGCACGACTAACTCCCTTCACCTTTCAAGAGACACTTTCATTTTAAAAGAGACGCTTATTTACTCCGAAGAATGCCTCTGAATGGTGGAATTTGTTACCAGGTAGCTAGTCCTTTAGGCATGGGATTGAAGGGAGTCTCTCAAAGCAAATCTTTAAATTAGGTGTCTCCAAATCTTTCTACAGTAACTCATATACTCTAACTTTCAAAGAGTAAGTTTCAAAAAGATATATATAATAATCTCTACTGTAAATTCTGCACAGGAAAGAATGGAATCAAATATGGATTTTTTTAACATAAGAAACTGATATGTTGATCAAAGCCTGCTGCCATCCTTAATAAGTAATTTCAGATGATGCTGTTAATGCCTGAAGTTCAAGTTAATAGTTCCAGTGATTTAGCTCAATATACTTGTTAATGACCTAGAGGATGAAATGCATGGCAGTGTGGAGAAAATTGCCGATGACACAAAGGTATTTAGTTTGGTAAGAGCTGAGGAGGATGGTAAGGAACCTAAGATAGATCTAATAAACCTGCATGACTGAACAAACGCAACGAACTGCCTGTTACAGAGAATAGGTGATAGACGGTGAAAGAGATAATTTAGGCAGTAAACACTGATGGACTTAGAAGTTATATTCCTCTCAAAGGAAAAAGATCTACTATAGAAATCAAACCAATGAAAATATTTCAGAAGAATTATCTAATCTGCAATGGTCCCTAAAAAACTCCAAAAAGGCTAGGTATGTATTCAGAAAACAGAGGGGGAAATACAGGAAAACATGGAGCGGACAGGGCCGGGTGCCCACCTAACAAGCTTTTTTATTTTTTCTGCTGAGTGTGTCCCCCAGTTGCCCTCACCTCCACTCTTAATTCAAGAAAGGTGACTTTGCCCCATGCCCCAGAAAATGAAGCAAGATAAATCTATACCAGAAGTACTTCAAGTGTGATCTCCAGACCAATAGCAGTCAAATGACCTGGCAACATATTAGAAATGCCAATTATTGGGCCCCATGCCCAATATACTAAATCAGAAACCCTGGTGGTAGAACGCCACAATCTGTATTTTAACCAGGCCCCCAGGACGTTCTGATTCATGCTAACATAATGCATACTCACTGGCCTACACCAGTTATGATAATTCCGTTCCTCTATGCCAATGATTATGTTAATACGAATTGACTCACTTTAGGCAGATGAGATGCAAGCAAAATCTGCTGGGGGATTCTAAGAAAGGTTCTTCTCTCTGATAAAAAGGAGAAAGACATCACAGCATTTGGCCATAGTTGAATGAGGACGTGATACCTGGAGTTGCAGCAGCCGTCTTGTGGCTGTCAGGGGGCACCCCCTGAGGACTGCAGAGCCAAAAGATCATGTCTTTGCACCGCCGATTTAACCAGCCTTGGCACACTGTACCTCCGAGCGTCTGGCTATGTGAGGAAGTGAATCCTACTTTTGGTCAGGTATGTCACTCCCTGCCTCTGAACGTATCCCCCAGAAGAATATCCTTTCCTTCTTCATCATGGTGCAGAGGAAGCAAACCTGAACAGGAAAATGTTCAGAAATAGTGAGACAAAAACACTGGAACACGGCTCTTGTCTTTCTCACGTGAACACGTGAGAGCTATATTCCCTGATCTTCAAGCAAGTGTATTTTTGAGCCTCATTGCCCTTATATATTGTGTTAACATAATACATATTTACTTTTCTCACAGTTATTCATGAAGCATCTTTAGTAACAGAGCTATGTATGAACAGAAAAAGTCCCTCCGAGGGCCAGCACACAATCCATCTAGCACAGGACTCCATGTAACTAACGGATACGTTAAGAAGACAGTTCAAAGTTGTGGTAGTTCTTGATCTCAAATGTGGAAAGTTATGATCGCAGCTATGCAGTTTATTCCCTCTAAAAACCCATCGTGAACTGGTCATTTATGAATTTATTCAATTCTTAATGTTGCTATTCATAATCGTGGATTAAGAGATCACACAGCAGAGGCCAACCTCATCTCTTGGATCACTTTCATGAAAAATAAAATGCCAGGACAGAGGAATGGTAAGAGACCTACACAGAGAGCAGGCAAATGTACTTCTTGCCGACTGTCTTGATAAACAAAGTCACAAGGAAGCGGGCAGAGTGTGGGATGATCGACCAAATGAACACATCCTTTTCTGTACACCATCTCAGCTGAACTTTCGAATTAAGCCCCCCAAATGACTAACTGCAAAAGCAGATGGGTTTGTCATCATGCCCTATCAGTCAGTAAACTGGGCTTTGTAGAACTGACAGCAGGCATTGTTCCAAAATCAACTGTCCTCCACTGAGAATTCCCTGTCAGCTGTCAAAGGAACTGGGCTCCATAGAATTCAGCCCTGAAAGGGTGCAAAAGGGGAGAGAAGATTTCTCAGAGACAGAAAGCAGACTTTGCAGGATTTGGGAGCTTAAGTACTTTTCAGTGCACTCAGAGCCATTAAGAAAGCCAGCAGCATCTGGATCCCAGATGTCCAAGCAGGTCTCCCTCTGAGAAGAGGCTGTCCTAGTTTGCCCTAGAGCTCACAGTGGGTCACGAGAGAAGGTACCCAGGCATCCAGCCAGGAAGGTGGAAGGGCCGGTTGCTGGGCCCAGTTAGAGGCCATGTTTCTTTAGCCAGGCTGGAGCCATGAGTTTAAGGTTTCTTTGTTTCCGTTTTCTCACATTGAAAGGTGAGACTATTCCTGTCTCATAATGGAGTGAAAATAAAATAATACAGGTGATGGGAAGAGCCACTTGATCGTGTAGCCTATAAGTTCCCTATGGCAGAGACACTATTATGTACTCACCAAAACCGATTTCTCAGACTCCTTTGCAGCTAGGTGGGGCCATGTGACTGAGTTCCGGCCAGTGGAAAGCAGGCAGAAGTGACGTGCATCATGTCCAGGCCTGGCCTGTAAGAACCCTCTTCAGCCATTTTGCACAACCTCTCTCCCCCTTCCACTGGTCATATGCATGGGGTCCAGCAGGCCGCTGCAAAGGGCTAGGACACGGTGGAGCCATGGGGACGAAGAAGCTCAGATCCCCGAATAACTGAAATCACCTGCCTGGCAGGGGCAGCCACGTGAGATTTCACTTGAAGGAAAAATATACTGTAACTTGTGTTGTGCTAAACCACCCTGGTTCAATAGCAGTATCAAGTATTTTTACCCTACCTCAGAGAGGCTCCGATGACCTCCGAGATCAGTGATTTTCAACCAGTGCGCCACAAGTGCCCAAACATTCAGTGTCTGACTGTTTAGTCAGAGGCACCGAACTCTTTTCCCTTAGATTGTCATATTAAAAAAAAAAATGACAACAGCCAACGCATCAATAGCTGTAAATGTAAATGAAGCAAAATTATACCTATTTTCTGTCAGATTGGCACAAAGTATAATATATTTTTGGTGTGCTGCAGAATTTTGGTATTTAGTTTATGTGTGCCATGAGATGAAAAAGGTTGAAAAATCACTGTCCTAGATAAAGCACCTGAGAGGGTAACTAGAGCCTGGGGTCGGGGAGAGGAGGCGGGGATGGCAAATGCATTTGGGGAGGCGACTCGCAGTGTTCAGGAAGCATAGGCCTCTCCTGTTCACGTACTGATCCTCCCTTATCAATGCTGTTATGCTCCGAATGAAACCTCTGGGAAGTCACCTGGAGGCCACTCACCTCCAGCTCGCTGTCAGTGTCTAACCAGATAGCCAAAGAGGCATTCAACAAACCTTAGGGATCTCAGGATCTGAAAGAAACCAGCCCAGGCTAATCTCTAGCGAGTAAGTCTTTCCTACTTCTCTTTTTTTTTTAGAAGCAAACACAACCCACACCATCTCTTGGAAGCTGCAGTATTTGCTACCATTGAATGCATCTGTAGTTGATTGTTGACAAGTAGGGAGTGTTGGTGAACGAATGCCAAGTTAATATCAATTTTCATTGGCTTGGTAATTAACCTGAAAGGTTTTTAAGTATAAATGTGTTTAATGTGAAGTCAGCTCTACAAAAATCTTATTCAAAAAATTGCAATCATTTTAGATAAATATTTTTATGTAAATATTGTGCCAGATATTTTTATGCATGAATAGCCAGATATGAATGAATTCACTTCTGATGCTCAAATATTACCTCACTCTTTGGTTTATTTTTTACTGTGGCAAAATATACATTACATAAATTTACCATTCGAATAATTTTAAGTGTACAATTCAGTGGCATTAAGTATATTCACAAGGTTGTACAACCATCAGCACTATTTTCCAAATGGAAATTCTCTAACTATTAAGCCAGGAGTGTCAAACTCATTTCCACTGGGGGCCACGTCAGCTTCATGGCTGCCTTCAAAGGTCCAAATGTAATTTTAGGACTGTATACATGTAACTACTCCTTAATTAGGGGCAAGGAGCTCAGCACTGCCCCAAGTAGAAACAAGGTGCCGGGCCGGATAAAACAAGGTGGAGGGCCAGATTCGACCCACGGGCCTTGTGTTTGCCACCTGTGCATTAAGCAATAATTCCCCACCCTCCCTTCCCCCAACTCCTGGTAATCTCTAATCTATTTCCTGTCTCTATGAATTTGCCTATTCTAGATATTTCATGGAAGTGGAATCATAAAATATTTGTTCTCTTGTGTCTGGCTTATTTTACCTAGCAAAATGGTTTTGAAGGTCATCCATTTTTAGATGTATCAGGACTTTGTTCTTTTTTATGCCCGTATAATATTCCATTTTATGTATATACCACATTTTACTTATCCATTCATTTACTGATAAACACTGGGCTGGTTCCATCTTTTGACTACTGTGAGTGAACAGTGGTGCTATTATCACGGGTGTACGGGAATCTGTTTGAGTACCTGCTTTTGATTCCTTTGGGTATATATACCTAAGAGCAGAATTGCTGGATCATACCATAAGTCTCCACTTAACTTTTTGAGAAAGTGCCAAACTGTTTCCCAGAGCAAGCCTCCAGATTTTTAAAACTCACATTAAGGCAAAAATGTAGGAGGCTCTTGCTATGCCTTGGGAATGCCTGAGTGATTAGAGAGCCAGGTAGATCTGGGGACCCGGTTAGCACAGAGCACATCTTTCTGGCCCCTAGCTCCCTCCCCTGGGCAATATCATTAAAGGGTCACCCCTGAGTGGCTCTTAGACTGAGAAGCTAGCTCAGCTGAGCCTCAGAGCCCCTTGCCTGCATTGACTTCTTCCAAGGCCCTAGAAAAGACCCTTACAATGTGGTCATTTATTTTTTTAATTTGCCAACGTAAAATATTTATCTAAAATAAGTTAAGACCAATGCCTCTTTTCAATCCAACTTTCATACTACATACTTCCCCTTGCATTTGGTGGCATTGGAGTGCACATGGACATTTTGAGGATCTGGCAAAGAACGTTGAGTTGGGGATACATTTAATGTCAGTTTAGAGGAGATTTTCTCATTTATGGAGACTATGGTTTCTCTTGAGCATAACTACATGACTACTAGTCATCCTGGTATAGGAATACTTCTGGGGATACCATCCGCTGAGGAAACCTTTCAACACAATGAGCCAGAGGAGATACGAAACGGTCCCGGACTAGCCAGCAGGAGAAAAAGGGTATGAAATGTACAAAGTCACAAACTAGTCTGTAGTAAAGTTTTCTAAACAAGTGTGTAAAATCACGAGTATAAAATTCACTTTTCATTAATGCTGAACCAAAATGGAAACCCTTCCTCCTGTCAGGATTTCTACATGATGACGCACCTCACATTTTGTTCTTTTTTTTGGGGGGGGGGTGTTTTTAATCTTTAACGTTTAACTATAAAAACACACATTCATTGCAAACTTTCAGCCAGTGCAGAAGTATATAAAGTTACACATGAGAGGCCTGTTGGCCAATCCCACTCTCCAGCAGCGAACATCATTATGCTTATGTAACAGTGAAAAATTGTAATGTGGGGAATTGTGACCCACCCACCATTTTTTGACACTTTCTATAAGTGCTGACTCTGACTAATATGTAGTTGTAGATAAACACATGTTTGTATAAGAATCCTAGGGACTAGCTTCAAAAGATACAGACTCTGACCTTCGGGCATCCCGGCTCTGGGAGATTTGCTGCCCTTCAGCCATGGAGCCAGGATGAGGTGAGCCAGGACGACTAAACCAGGCTGATCCACACTGGGCCGTCACTTGCCTTCTCAGAATGGACGTGCTCATCTGTGTGTGGAGCACTTTTCAATGCCCTCCTTTGATCTCTTTGTTCTCTTCCCCTCTCCCTCCTTATAAAAGCCTCAGCCTTCATCGAGAGGGGGAGATGGGCTTTGAGACGTGAGTCCCCCATCTTCCTAGTTGATGGGCTTTGAGACATGCGTCCCCCATCTTCCAGATGGCAGGCACCTGAATAAACTACTTTCCTTTACATCAGCACGTGCCTCTAGAGCATGGGCTTTGCAAGCGGCAGGCAGCCAGACCTGCGGTCAGTTACACTTACAGAATACATACATGTTTATTCACACAAGCAGCTTTTATTTTACAAAAATGCGACAGTTTTATAAGAATTGTCTGTAACTTGATATTTTAAAGTCTTTCTATGTCAATACCTATAAAACTACATAATTTATTTCTATTTTATTTTTTATTGTTGACACTATTACAGATGTCCCCCACTCCTCCCCCTTGCCCCCACGCCACCCGGCCCCTGCCCAGCCTTCACCACATTGTTGTCTGTGTCCGTGGACTACGCATATATGCACATGTGTTCTTTGGCTAATCTCTTCCAGTACCCCCTCACCTGAGGATATATTCATTGATTTCAGAGAGAGAGGAAGGGAAAGAGAGAAACATTGATCCATTGCCTTATATGCAACTCGACCAGGGATCGAACCCAAAACCTAGGTATGTGTCCTGACCAGGGATTGAACCCATAACCTTTTGGTGCATGGGATGACACTCCAACCAACTCAGCCACCAAACCAAGACTATACAATTTATTTTAAGATGTTACTTTTATAACCAATGGGCACTGCAATTCCTAGTGTTGGGACTCATGGCTCGTAGTGTGTGTCCATTTTCTTTTTTTTTCTTTATTTTGTTTTTGACACTATTACAATTGTCACCATTTCCCCCCATTTGCCCGTCCCCTATCCAGCCCCCTATCCTTTCCCTCTGGCCACCACCACAGCTGTCAGTCTGTCCATGTGTCTATGCCTCTGTTTATACTTTGTTCTTCAGCTTATTTTGTTCATTAGGGTCCACATATGAGTGAGATCATATGGTATCTGTCTCTCTCTGACTGGCTTATTTCACTTAGCATCGTACTCTCCAGGTCCGTCTATGCTGTCACAACATTTTGTTCTCTTTAAATGAAACTTTCACAAAATAAATAAAAGATCAAAATTCCTGTAGTTGTAGGGAAACCCTCATGGTGCAATAGGGAGGGAGGGAGGACATTTTTACCGGTCATATACAAAGGAGACTTGAAAGAGGTTTTTCCAAGTTTGACAGCAATCTGAAAAATTTACATGGTGTTACCGATACTGGTTGAGAAGATGAAGAAAATTTTTCTAAAATGTCAATTATAAAACTGTATTTTGATCAATTATGCTATAAGAAAGAACTGAATTCTCTTTCTTTTCTCTCTATAGAAAATATAAAATTGTTTTACAAAGAGATGTTCAAAAAGTACACAGGCAACAAAACAGAGGGAAAGTGTCAGGAAGTGACATCAGGCAGTTAATAAAGAAGGTTATTTTCTTTTTTTTAAAAGATTTTATTTATTTATTTTTAGAGAGTGGGGAAGGGAGGGAGACAGAGAGGGAGAGAAACAGCAATGTATGGTTGCTCCTCACATGGACCTCACTGGAGACCTGGTCTGCAACCCAGGCATGTGCCCTGACTGGGAATCGAACTGGGACCCTTTGATTCCCAGCCCGCGCTCAATCCACTGAGCTACACCAGCCAGGGCTAAAGAAGGTTATTCTCTATGTGATGTCTGAGGCATTTGCCTGGCTTCCCACAGTGTGTGATTTATGGTGATTTCTTTTCTCATTCTAAATAAAAATTCACTTCCATAAGACATTTTATATTTGTAATGTTGGGTTATCTTTCTTAAAAGTAATCTTTCCAAGGTTGGCTAGGTGACAGTCCCCACAAAACGGGAGTCTGTCTCTGCCCCACACACTAGGTGTTGCTCCCACTGCCACCTTCATGCAAACCCATGCCCTGCTCTGTGCTCCTCTGGCCTGTCAGGGTCCCCATCCTCAGAGCAGTGCCCTGAACTCTGTTACCTTTCAGTAACCCGCACTCCGCCCTGCACCCCTCATTCCACATTTACCCATGACTTCTGTGACCTCTACACCTCCTAGCCACACTCCACCCCCTTGAGTTCCGGCAGCTTGCTTTTCTTTAGAGGCCTCCCATGAAGGGCTAAATATTGGCCCCCAAAGATAACTACACCCAAGCCCCTAGAACTGTGAATGTTACCTTGACGGTGGAAAAGAAATGCACAAATGGGGTTAAGTTGGAGATCTTGAGATGGGAGATTGTCCTGGATTATTCCAGGGTGCCCTAAATATTCTGGTAAGAGGGAGAAGAGAGAGACGTGGTACAGAAGGAAGAGGAGAAGGCGAGACCATGATGAGGGAGAGGTGGAGTGGGGCTGCCGTGAGCAGGGAGAGCCAGCAGCTGCCAGAAGACAGAAAAGGCAAGGAAATGGGTCCTGTCCTCAAGCCTCTGGAAGGAGCCTGGCCTTGCTGACACCTTGGTTCTGACCTAGTGAAACTGATTTTGGACTTTTGGCCTCCAGAGCTATGAGAGAAGAAATGTGTGTTTTAAACTAAATGGCTTGTGGTAACTTGTTACAGTGGCCGCAGGAGACACATATATCTCCCAGCTCACAGTCTTTTCTGAAAGATCAAACTCCTCCCAATCGGACAACTTCCGGTTCTAATATTCTGGTCAAAACACCCCTTTTCACGAGACCCTTCAGCCACTTCATCGTCATCCCTTTACCACGCTCTTTCATTCACAGGGAGCTTGAAGTCCCTCTGCGCAAGTTCATGAAACCACCCTACTGTGTCCTTTGGCCAGAACAGCCTTGAAATGGTTCCCTCCAGAGAAGCCCTACTGTGTGAGGAGGTGAAGCTTTTCTCCCACTTGTACATTCTGCTGGTCTGGTTCTCTCCCTTCCTGGGGGGTCTCTTCTATGGGGTCTGTGTACTTCCGCAATCACGTACCAACAAACAGAACAAAGAAGCACTTCAAATGTGCCTCCTCTAAGAATCTTAACTTCTTAGGGAAGAACAGTTTGTATCTGCTCCTATCTCCCTTTCCCACTTTTCTTTTTTTTTTCCAGAGGGAAATGTTGATTATTTACCATATTTTGCCATGTGCACCCATGTTTTTGGCCCAAACTTTCAGGGAAAAAAAAAATCATTTTAATTTTTTAATTCAATGTTTTATTTATTTGTATTTAGAAACAAAACTAATTATCATATTCCAGGGTATTATTTTGTATATGGATATTGTTATTTCTTTCTAGAGTTACATTTTAAATGCATAAGCATAAATAAATTAAAGAATTAATAACATTTATATACATACAGAATTAGTACTAAGTATGCATAGTGCATATCCTTATTTTTCCCTCAAAAATTTGGACAAAAAAGTGCGCATTATACCTGGCAAAATATGGTATTCTGGGAGCTGCTGGAAAAAAGACTCCCAGTTTTTGAGTCAAGTTAGTCTCCAAATATCTATTGGATGACTCTGTGCTGGGAACTAGACTGAGAGCTGAAGATGGCTGGGACATGGCTCCTGCCCTCAAGGGGCTTAGCAGAGCAGAAGCAACACATTAATATTTACAACAAAAGTCAGAATGTGCAAAATGCCATAACAAAGAGTGATGAGGGTGCAAAAGGAAGACATTACATTACATTGCATTTCCTTACATTACAAGTCAGGAAAGCCTGTGCGTAGAACACACTTGTGATGGCCCCTGGAGGCGTGGACTTCCCCGGGGCAGAAAGGACTGGTGGCCAAGGCACAAAGGCAGGAAAGCTTAGGCTGTAAGGAAATGAAGTTGGGCAGGAAATCAGTGGCCATATTTTAGAGCAGAGGTCAGCAGACTTGTACAGCCAACCTTTCTATAAAGAGCTAAATAGTAGTCTAGGCTTTGCAAGCCGTGTCTTCTCTGCAGTCTGTCACAGTGACTCAGCTCTGCCGTCATGGCACAACTGCAGCCGCAAACAATATGTAAATGAGAGGGTATGGCTGCGTTCCAATAAAACTCCATCTCCATAAACAGGCAGTAGATCAGACGACCCAGCTAAGGAAACTAGAAGCCACGAGAAGCCTATAGAGAGCTGAAGGATATTATAACATTACCAAAGCTATGTGTTTGGAAAAGTAATTTGGCCATAGGGTAATACTAGAATTAAAGGAAGCTGGGAGGCTGTCACAGTGTTTGGGGTAAGACGCTGGAATTAAGGTACTGAGAATAGAACTGAGAAGGCCAAATACAGGGCATGGCACCTTAATGGATGTGGACAGAGATGGAGAGCCCAGTGCAGAACTGCTTGCAGTTTGCAGCCTGGGGGCTGGGATTTAGGGACCACCAGGAAGCTTGCAAGCAATATAATGGGGAGGATTTGGGGGCTGAATGTGCCGTGGGATGGTCTCTGCACTGGGGCTCTGTGGCTAGGCAGCTGGTGTCAGGCACTGAGCCTCCTTTGTTTGTGCCTGAGGCCATGTGGGACACAGCTGACCGGGGCTCCAGGGTGACCCCTGAGGCTTCAGGCAGACAGCACCTGACACTCCCTGAGTCGCCAAGCCTGAGCTCCAAGCCGGCGAGGCCCAGGATCCCTGAGCTGCTAGACATCTCGGAGGACAGCCAGCGCAGAGCAAAACCAGTCCCGCCAGAGGCGGGGTGAAGCCGTGCCAAGTGACCGTGGAAGCGGCGTGTGTGGGCCAAATTGCTTTCTAATTACATTGCACTCGAGACAAGACAAAATTGTGTCTCTTGAAAAGCACGTATGTGGAGTCAGGGTTAAGTCCAGCGAGGTCAGGCCTGTGGAATCAGAGCGAGGAGTCATGTTACAGAGTTCATTGCCATCCTGGAAGGAAGAGCAGGGAGGAGGCTGGGGAGGCTGGCATGCGACTCAGCAGAACGCTAGGGACACATCGTGAAGAATCGGACACATTTAAATAGAGTGGGTGATTCTGAAAGGATATGTGCCATTTCACCACAAATGTCTCATCGTTCTCTCTGGAACTTAATTTAACACCCTCCTGGAAAAATCATATAAAGATTGGGTTTTTGCCTGTGTTCTATAGCAAACATTCTCCCTGCTGCTCTGCGTGCTGAGACAATTGAGTTGAAAAGGAGCCACCTTTGAATTTGCCACATTTGTGCCTGACAAAAGAGGCCGTTGGCACACTAGTTACACACTTCCTTGCTGCGATGCAAACGTTAAGGTTTGGCAGATATTGAAAATGCTATTTTGATATTTTATGCATTTTCTTGGGACTCCATTTTAGAAGTGCAACAATAAGAGAACCATTCCTGAGATGTATAAATATAATGCTACCACTTGGGGTTATTTATTCCCAGGGAATCAATCAGGAAATGTTAGGAAATATATTCAGAGCAGTTTTAAACAGGGTTCCAGTCAAGTAAGTGATGTTTTCATTTTATTTTCATGTTGGATGATTTTTGAAAAAGATGAAACAGGAAAAGAATCAAAAGGCACACTCAAGTCAGACTGTGAATACGTATATAAGGCTCGTTTTTTCTGAAGGAATGAGACGGCTTTAATTGCGCTGAAACAAACGCTGAGAGTGACACCAAATACTGCTCATTAGATCAACAGGCACCATATTTTAAGTTTAACTGGTGATTTCCAGGACTTTTTGGCAACTCTTGTAGTTTTTTTTCAGGATGAAGGATCAGCTAGCTCGTATCTAGTCTCTCCAACCTGGCCCCAGGTGTTCCAGACCAAGTACATCCCCCAACCATTTCGATGACTGCGTTTCCAATGTGCCCGCACACCACGTGCTCTGGCTGTGCCGTTTGGCAAAAGGGTTATGAAGCAATATGAGGCAAGTTAGGTGAGAGTCCTTTATTCATCTTCCTTCCCAGAAGTGCCATCAAGGAGGAGAACAGACCAGTACAAGTGTTGCCGGGCCGGGCAGGCAGGAAAGAGTAGTCACAGGAAAGGGAGTTAGCTTGGTGTTTATACAGGGCTCTTTGTGATAAAAGCCTCTCTCCCTGCACTGTGTTAAAGGTGAGTGTGGCCTTTGGAGCACCTGATGGAAAGGTCCAGGTGGCTCGGGTCAGGAGCAGATTCCCCTTTAATATTGATTCTGCTGGTTTAGAATCCTAGGTTGGCCATGGGCCTGTGAATTCTTACCTGCACTCGAACATACCTCTTGAGCAAAGGCTTGGAAAACATAGTGCCGAGTCCCTGCACCTATAACCAGCTAATTAAAAAGCGGACCTCAGACCAAGTCAACTCCTCCTGGCTCTGCCAGGGGTCGGCGTAGTCCAGTTCTCACTGGACACACACCCAGCTTTGCATGCTATTGGCCTGGGGGTCTGAGAGAAAGGCAGCTTCCTTCCCACCGGAAGTCTCGCACCCAGGCCCACTCTGACCATGGCAGGAGAGACATCAACTACTAGACCAGGTAAGCGGTGGAGAGGTGAAGTTGTCTTCACTTTCCCTGCATGTCCCTCTTTGGGCACTTCTAGACACTCTGCTCCTGTTTCAGGGACCCAAGGATCTCCTGCTCCCAAACACCCTTCCCCATCCCCACCAACTGCCTGAAAAGATTACGGTAACCTTCAGTAAGAATCTGTATGAGTCCATGAAATCTTACTGGGACATTTTTAATGAGCATCTTCTCCTACCATATTGGCATTGAGTTCTTAGCTCAGATGGTAGAATTAAAGATATAGTTTCCTGTTTGAGGATTTGAGGCAGCAAACTGGCAGAGGAGAACATACAAGGAACATCTCTTTACACAGATGGCACCCCAAGTTTGGCCCCACTGTATCTACACCCTGCGTATACACAGTCAGCAATGTTTAGAGACATAAGATAGAAATGGGCTGATTTTTAGAAAAGAAGTTTGGATGTGAAAGCCAGTTAGCATCTGTGCTAATCTTGGTCAATTACATGGTTTGGACCATAGTACATGACCTTCAGAAATAACAGGCAATGGAGAGAATTCCAATCTCCCTCAGGAGTGATGGGGTATCTCTCTCACTGTGGATCATGGTCACCTCCAAATACACTGGGCATGACTTCCCCCTCCAGCCAGTTCTGGGTTGGCCTACTTTCCCTTCCCCCAGTTGACAGTCCTTGCGGCTGTAGCCTGAGAAAGGAAATGACCTGCTGTGAGGAGAGGTTTTCCCTGGTGACTTCCATCCAGCTGGCCACAGTTGGGGCTCATCTGGGGCCTACACATGTAGAATGTCAGAATGTGCCAAGATCAGCAAAGATAAGATCTTTGCACAGAATCCCTCCACCCTGAGGGGCAAGGAGGCAGAGCTCAGTGACAGATCTGCGTCCAGTCCTTGCTTTTTAATATCGTTGGTCCACAGAACCCAAACTATACTCAGGGACTGGCCTGACTGAAGAGACAGGAAAAGACAAAAAGAAGAGACAAGTCAAGGTCATAGCTGAAAAACTTTGGACACTTGCAAATCAGACTGAAGCAGCTGTGTCAGCCACCAGAGCACCTGATAGCTCAGCTCCAAGTGGTTTAGATGCAGGAGAGTTGCTCTTGCCAGAGATCTGCGATTTCGATCTACGAGAGACCATGATCTACAAGTGACAGGTTTTATCCGTTTGGCCCCACACACTCCAGACATTATTTTTATTCCCTCCTACTGGCCTTAATGCCAAGCTTAGGGTCATAATGAACTTAGAAAAAGCAACTCTGAAGGGAAAGAAGGAAACCAACTTGAAGTTTGCCACTTGATAGAATACCTGCCCTGGTTGGGTGCTGAGCTCCAGATCTGGTGTCGCCTAGTCTGTCCACACTAGAAGGGAGATATCCTGTCTGACACCCACGTGGGCTCCCCTAGAACAGCCAATGAAGATTGAACCTAGTGACTTCAGAGAGGTGGATTGCCATTAGGCACCTCAAATTGTCCTCTATTTGATTAGCTTCAAGGAAGAAATGATCTTCCTTCCTCTAAAAGGAGAAATACTTGATAGGGCTAGAAAAGTGTGAAAAGATTTCTGCTATTTGGAAATCTAGGCTGTGCTTTCTAATGTTTATTATTACTGAGGTCAGAACCACGGCCTACTCCGGTCAGGGGACAGCCTTGGGCTGCCCAGCTACACTTGCGGACACTCTTCATCCAGCTCTGTTGCCAGAGGGACTTTCTCTGACTTACTGTGTAAGCTGAGTGGCCTGCTTTTCACTTGCACACTCTCAGTCTCCATGATGGTACCCTGGGCCATTTGTTTATATTAGACTCTTCTGTGTGTGCATTCACACACACACACATATACAAAAAACACCGCCTTTCCTTTGGTTAGTGTTTTGCTATACAAAACAAGAACTGAGAAAGTTGGAGGAGTTGAAGATTGCACTTTAAACTTTCACAACAGATGTTTTTGCATTTATTCCCCCCCAGGAGGACAGTGAACGCGAATTGTTCATTTGAGCAATTTCCGTCCTTTTTGGACAGCCCCTATCCTCTTGCTATAAAATGTGCACAGCTCCTCAACCAAATTGTCTGGGATTGTTCCAAAGGGAGAAAACCTAGTTTGCATACTTCAAATTAGAGGGCTGCATGAAAGCGTGTGGGAATCAGAGACTCACTCCGCACCAGTCACAACCAACTCAGGCCCTCCGGGAGGGAGATGCTTCAGGATTTGCAGTTCTGACACCCCAGGGGGGTGGAGGGAGATCTGGTGCACTTAGAAAAAATAGACAGATCATTGTAAAGTGTTTTGAAATTTGAAGTGGCGCATCTTCCTTATGCAGGTGTAGTAGGGGTCACAATTTCAAGGCCTCCATGTCCACACAGTCCAAGCGCAGGCCAGATCCTGGTACCAAGAAAGGGGAGGAATTCTAATTAGGTTTCCCTGGGCATTGAACTACCTTTTGCAGCTGAATGGCTGGCGCTCATTTCCTCAGCAAGTTCGGTTTCCCTCAAACTCCAAGGCAAGCAGAAAATTCCAGAAACTGAAACCATGAAACCTACAGAGTTCCCAGAGGAAACTGGACCACCCGGAACCTTTCTAAAACCAAGGATAACTGACCAAATTACAAGTCAGGAAAACGGTCTTTAGTGAATGAGCATTTTGATGTCTCGGAATGATTTCATTTGACTGAGAGCATCTGAACTCAAGTTTTTGGTTTTGCATGTGGATCGGAAAAAATATGTGGTGCGATATTCTTGTAAGGAGAGCAGAACAAGAGGACAGTGACCATCCTGAGTACTTCAGGGAAGGCTGGACATGGCAGGGCCTGCACCCCACTCCTCTTTCAGCTGCTTCCTGGGTGTCCAGTGACGCTCACCCTTTACAGCCATGACAAGGGGACAGACAGCCCAGCCACATCGTCAGTGTTCACCATGGGGCTGGCCCTCCAGAAGCTCAATCACACAGAGATTTTCAATTTAGCTAGTAAAATGTCACTGTTTTTCCCGAGTGGATAAAAAGTCCTGGTTTCCTTTGTTTCTAATTAAAGACACATGGGCAGAGGATGGCCCGCTCCTTCCTTTTACCACCCAGTAAAAAAGTGTGGCCTAATGGCATTCCAATTTGCCTGTCACAGGTTTGCTGGGCAGTTTTAAACAGGTCACCTGATCTCTCTGCAACCGGAGAGTAATATGCACCTCATGGATTGGTGCCCTGTCCTATTTTACTGTTTGGTGATATCGAGTGGTCATAAAAATGCTTTAGAAGCAAAGTCCTGGGTTGTCAAAATGTCCATCCATCACCATAATAAAATTTATTCCATAATACTTCAGGTTGTTACAATTAAATTGTATAACTGCAATAAGTCTCTATGATATAAAAGGGAGAAGGATCAAATAATATCTGATTCAAAGAGTAAGTAGTTAGCCCTGTGGTTGTTTTCTACTTGGGAAGCTTTAACTCTGTGAGGCAGAAGCTCCAGGAGAGCGTAGATAGTAGTGTGTTTCTATGCTACCAAAAAGCACACTATTAGCTTGTTATATCACCCACTTTGTGCCTCATCCCCTGAAAACACACATCAACACAAGTCATAGTTCTTGCACAGCAGTTAGGATTTATGCCAGGCCAATCTTCCTGTGAACCACATGAATCAATGTTTGATTCATTTAATCTGTCAGTTGTAAATGATAATGGCTAGAGGATACGGACCTAGCATTTACTGAGCACTTACTCTACTCCAGACACTGCGCCAAGCAAGTCCTGTGTGTCAGCAAATTCACGCGAATGCATGGGTAGGTAACTCAGTTACTCCACCTTAGAGAAGAAATTTAGATTAAATGACTTGCCCAAAGTCACATTGCTTCAAGATAACAGAACTAGAATACGAACCTGGGCAGTGTGACTTCAGGCCACAGTCTGAACCACATGCTACCCTGCCTCCGGGCCGCCTCTGCTAGGCCTCCGACCCAGGTTAGAACGATGACTCACTGGCCATCCTTTGACCTGGAATCCAGTAGTCAGTCAGGAAATACTAATTCCCTCTCCATCCTCTTCCATCAGCCTTATTGTACAGCCACAGGAGAGGCCCTATGCTGACGAAAGACCTTCTCAGTGTCAGGAAAGCAGAGAACAACAATTTGAGATTTTCCCCTCTAAGTGGTTGAAGATTTTAAAAGGCAGAGTCTTGTTACTTATACCTCAACAAGGTGGAAAGAATGAAGTGCATTGCTTAAGGTAAAAAAGAAAAATTTTAAGTGAAAGGGTAGAAGCTTTCAATATATCTAAATGTTTAAGTTCCAAAGTGTTGACGGTAGCTACATTGGGTACGTCAGTAATGATTTTTGTCAGTCTAAGAAAAGTAGTCATCCCCCTCAGTGTGACTCACCGTTGGAAAATCCAGGTCCATCTGCTAATAGAAGCCCCTGAGAGGTTCCCTGGGGACCCAGGGGTGACTATGTTGTTGTATCTTCCTGGAAGCGGCTTTCTTCTTTTTTATTCTGGAAGGAGCTCAGAAGCGTTGAATCAGTATTGAAAATTATTATCATTCCACACCCTTGGACCCGAGTTCCCTGCAACAAAACAGCCCAACCTCCAGCAGATGGGCTGAACTGTTGGAACGTCAGAGCGAAGAAATGTTGGCACAGGAGGGTCAGGAAAGGGACTCATGCTGTAGTCACATACCGGGGCTCAGCCAGGTTCTTCGCAAATCACCACTGACAAGGTGTTGCCCTGGGTTTTGTCCACCATGTGCGACCACAAACCTGGGGTGCATTTGGCTGTGTCAGGGTAAAGAGTGTGTTTTTGCGGTATTGCTGATGGTTGTACATACTCAGGAGACCCCGAGACTCTGAGCTGGCCATGCCTATGAGAATGACCCCAAATCCCAGTTTCCACTGAAGAATGTGAAAGCACAGTGTTGTTCAGGGGCTGTGTGCTGCTCTTTTGTTTTTTTAAACTGGTTAGCACTGTTCAGAGTCCTTGGGAGGATTTCTGCCCTGAGCTCTGGCCCTCCAGGAGGCTCACAGCCCCTCCACCACATCCTGCCTCTCCACTTCCTCCGCCCCTTTCCCAGCTCCAGAAGCCAAGCTGGGAAGTCTCTCACGACCCTGTGGCTTGGCGGGGAGGAAGCCTGAACTGGATACAGCTGGCTGTTCCGGGGCCTGGTAGGAGTATTTATCCCTGAGTCTATGCTCCTTTGCTCACCTATTTTTAGGCTTGTGTTGCAGACCTTTCTAAGAGCTCAGACATAAGTCTCCTTCAGGGCTGGGCCACGCCAGGAAGAGGCTAATGTTCTGAGGGTCTGTTGTACACCTGAACGGGGACCCAGGCTGCAGTTAAATGTGGTTTGCTTCAACGGCAAAAGGAAGAGAAGTCAAAGTCGACACCCTTAACCAACTCCCTGCCCATCTCCCAAGAACAAAGTTCTGAGTTTTCTCCTCCACCTTAACAACAAGCCATGGAGGGTGGCTGAGGACATGTGACCTCACTGAGGAGGCCGAGTGAGGGGTGTCCCACTCAGGACCAGCCTCTCTCAGAGCACTCAGGCCATGCTTAGGCACAGAGCTGCCTCCCCAGCCTGCCCTCCCACCACCTGCCCTGTCACAAAGGCATACCCTCCACTGACCACACCCCTCACTGGTCTCCAGGGCTTGGCACCTGTTGCTCTACAGAACTGTCCTCACTTCTCTGTTCTCTGTCCTTCGCAACCCAGGTCAAATGCCAGCATAGCTTTCATCACCTCAGAACAACTGATGCGTGGCTGTTGCCCTCACCTGACTGGGCCAAGCTGAGCGACAGGAGCCATGTCTATTCCTTTCATACTGCAGGTGTGCCAGCGAGCACATGTGTAAGGGGGTGGGGGCCGCAGCAGCGATGTGTGGGAGACGAGGCAGGAGGTGTGGTCCGGGGCCAGCTTGTGAAAGTAATCCCACATAACAGGTGTTCAGTAAAAGCTGAGTGAATGAATGAACAAAAACGTGCTGTAATGTAAAGTTAAGAACCAGTAAATAGCCTTGACATGGGTGGCTCAGCTGGTTGAGCATTGTCCCACAGAGCGAAAGGTTACTCATTCAATTCCCAGTCAGGGCACGTGCCTGGGTTGTGGGTCAGGTCCCTGGTTGGGGCGTGTGCAAGGGGCAACCAATAGATGTATCTCCCAGACATCGATATTTCTCTCCCTCTCTTTCTCCCTCCCTTCTCCTCTCTCTAAAAATAAACAAATAATTCTTCTTTTAAAAAAAAAATAAAAAGAACCAGTAAATAGCCACAACTAGAAAAAGGAAAACTAGCTAATTCACATTCCTGGTTTTACCTGTACTTATAAATCTCATTATTTTAAGTAAGTCTTTATGAATTGACTCCATTTCCCAATTCAAGAGACTTATTGTACTTCAGCCTGGGTCATTGGGCCAAATGTGACATGTGCAAAATTAAAACATAATTGTAAAATTTTGAATATATCTTCTCTGACTTGTCGCCAACATTGGCTGTACTCAGGCAGAATATCATATCCAAAATAATCACACTTGGAAATAGAAATTTTTTCAAAACAATCAGAATTCACAAGCTGGCAAGGGCCTTTGCATGAGACAAACCATTGCCAGTCACTCAAAACTATGTTGGCAATGTTCCTGCGGATGTTTATACAGATCTCCAGAGCTCAGTCACGCTTAGTTCTGAATGGGCCGAACAGGCGGCATCTGGACCGGGACCCAGAGGAGGAAGGCAGCAGGGAGCGGCTAGAACAGAGTGATGCTGGAGAGCCAGGGACAGGAGGCAGTGAGCAGGCCTTTAACTGTCCTGCCACGCCCTCCCACGCCTGTGGGCACTAGATAGAGACAGCTGGCCCCGCCCCACCCCCCGCCTCCCGTTCCAGCCTTCCGTGCTGTCAGAGCTGCTCTTTCTCTGGCTGCCACTTTGAGTTCTCCCTCTCTGTCCCTCCTGTTTGGGTGGCTGAGTCCTCCTGCCCATCTCCTCCTTTTGAATTTGACACTCTCCTGAGTGCTCCTTTTTTGAGCACTTTGTCAGCTCCACACACCTCAGCCCATGGGACAATAGCATGCTCAGCCCAGGACCCAGGAGTCTGCTATCTATGACCTGGGTGCCCTCGTCTCTGTTTGACTAAGAAAGGGTATCAGACAGGCATGAAGTGAAATTGCAGAGCCAAGACCAAAAGCCAAGGTTTCAGAGCTTTGTCCTCAAGTTTAGAGGTCAGGGGACCAGGTAAATTCTAGGGGGCACAGAGCAGCTCAGGGCAAAGTGCAGCAGTGAAGCACCTGTCCAGAGTTGGCATGGGCATAGGTGGCCAGGATAGGCCTGAACCTGTGACTGGGAAAAGCCTCTTGGGAACAGGCAGGTTCTGGTGGCCATGAGCCCAAAAGTACTGCTGGCTCAGGTCAGGCACAGTTAGTCTTCAGGTGATGCTCTGGCTTAGGTGAAGAGGGGCTCATGGCTATGCTGCCCACACAAAGGAGCTGCCACATCTCCAGAGTTCTAGGAAGATTGCTAGACCAGTGGTTCAAAGCCCAAGGGTTTAATCAGAATTACCTTGGCAGTTTTTTCAAACTCCATATGCCTTGGCCTCACTCTAGCCCTGGCAAATCAGAATCTCGGCTGAGTTTGGGATGGGGTGGGCACACATCCTGACTTTAGAACTGGTCCCAGGGGCCTTGAATACAACTTGCCACTCCCTACCTCAAGGTGGCCACCGTCTCCGTGGTGCAATGGTCAGGCTACAGACCGTGTCTCTTCACCGCACACTTAGCACAGTTCTTTCCACGCCATAGACCTGAAATAATTTTTGTCGACTGATCAGATGAAGGAATGAAGATGTGAATACAAATAAACAAGCACTTCTGGTGACTGAAGAAATTGTCAACTATGTCAACAAATACAGAGAAAGAAGAGTTTCCCATTGTGGGTTTTAACTACGGTTGTAAGCGAGGCTTCCAGTTACCCAGCCACGACAACAGCTAAATTTGCCAACACGAAGGCGTGTTTTATTGACTAGTGTGGCTCGACAATATGTGGTACTACCAAATGAGACAAGGATTTGTATTAAGATCACAGATGAGTGTAAAATGAAAGAAGGCACTCCACCTAACTCACAATTAATTATATAATCTGGGGTTTAATTCTGGCTTTGGAAACAATGGGAACCATAATTACATGTCTAAAGCCCGAAATGGAATCCCACAAGTGTTTGACAAGGAGAACATAGAATGATGGAGTGGTTTCCCCTTAAGCTTGACCACACGGCAACCCTGGTGAGTCACAATTTTAGGTCATGGCAGGATTTCTCATTATCCTCCATTCTTCCTCAGCGAGTATACTGAGCTCTGGGCCACTTGATGGATGTGACTCTGTTTGTGAATTCAGGCTGGCCTACGGTCTTCATGGATCTGACCTGTATATAGAATAGCCATGCAAATTAGCATGGGCCTCAGGCCAGGAAAAATTAATCCAGGCCTAAAAGCAATCAAGTAAAAGGTGTCAAAGGGCAAATGAAGCAGGAAATATGACTGAGAACAGTGAGGCTCTGTTTTTCAGGTTTCTCCAGCTCACCACCTTGTGATTTTTTCTTTTGTCCCTAGACAACTTGCCAGTATAGAAAGAGCTGGTGTAATGCTTTCCAAATATTTATGGCATGAGAAAAAAAGTTCAAGTTGGAAGTTGAATTGAAGGATCCAGAGAGGATGTTCCTGCCATCAGATCAGAAGTGGGTCTCCAGGCCCGCCCACGGTCTTCACCTCCACGTCCTGTTGTGCCTGAGTGGCACTGCCTGTGGGATTGTTTCTTTCATTTGTTTTACGGTGTTTGTCTGTCTCCTCCATTGGACTGTAAGGTCCCTGAGGCTAAGGACTGTGTCCATCTTGCCCACCTCTGATTCCCTATGTAGCACAGGTGTTCAGCTCATACACACTAACTGGTGAGTGGGCACTGCATGACGGTCCTGACCCTGACTTCCTGTAGTGAGAGCAGGCCAGAATGTCGTTAGAGCTCCGTGGCTCTCACATCTTGGCCTGTCCTGGCCCAGGATGCCTTGAATACTCAGTAGAGATTCTTGTATGCCCCCTGGCAAGCTGCCTGGTAAAACACCACCCTGAGAGATGGAGACAGAATGTGGAGCAGCACAGGCCAACATGAGAAAGAAAGGCAGGGGTCACGTCAAAGGATGTGCTGGATCCAGAGAGCAAAAGGTCAAGGGAGAGCCAGGTCTGCAGTTCCAGGCCTGGGAGCACAGGAGGGCTGCAGGTAAAGTATTGTGGAGGCCAAGGAATTAGCAAAAGGCCAAGGTTATGAAGATGGAGACCTGGGCACTGAGGTCTCTTTTTTCACAGAGGATGCCATTTATATGTCTTCTATAGGAGCAGAGCTGATAGTATAAGCAATAATAACTAATATTTATTGAACTCCTACTATGTTTACTGTACAGAGGATCCTCCTTGTAGGAGGGATTAACCCATGCTAAGGATTGGTAATTGTCAGAGGTTGGGGGTCAGAGAAGTGACGATTTGATGGCCAGGATGGTATCATGGATGCAGAGCTAGAATGGCTGCCCAATTGTCAGTCAAGGCATCCTCCTCCAATGAGATTTGATGTGCTCAGCAACACTCAGGGCAATGTATGTAATGCTGCACAAGGAATAATGACAGAATGACAATCAAAATACCACTTTATCTCCCAATTGCTGCCAACAGAGTACTCCTGGTTAAGCTGGACTGGAGCCTATGCTTTAGAGTTAGGGCCAAAGAGACCTCCTAATCCACCACGAAGACCTCCTCCACCTGCACCGCCCCCCTCAAAACGTCAAAATCATAGGGCTAGAAAATTCAGAATGTCTGTAGGGAAATAAAGAGCACATGAGGGAAGGCTTGCCCTGCAGAGCACACCCATTCTATCAGCAGCTCTTCCTTGGAGGACCAGGTGTGGGACAAAGAAATAGCAAAACCAGGACACAAGTGAACAGACAGAAAGATGAAGACAACCATCCCTCCCCTGCAGCAGTATTACGACTACTACTAATACTAATAATGACAATAAATGTTTAGATGTTGTCATTTCCAGAGTGCATATAAATGTACAGTTTAATCTTTAAACAATGAGGTTGGGTAGCAGTTATTAGCCTTGAAATAAGCATATTGCTTAAGTGACATACCCAAGACCATAAGCAAGGTGAGTAGCAGAGATAGAACTCAATATCAAGAGGACAAATCCCACTGGTTTTCTGTCCATCAGAAATTAAAAGGCCAAGGTTATGAAGATGGAGATAACATTAACACAGTAACTAGGTTAATGTAACTAAGCTAATCTAGCAGGGGAACTACCTCGCAGGAAAACACCCCAGCCAATCCTTCTCTTTCCTATCACTGGTCTTTCGAAGTGTCTACTGCTAGCACACGTTCTCTTTCTTGCTGACTGCCAGTAGAGGGAATTCTCTATCTGGCTATTCCTTTCCAATTTATCATTTGCATAATTTAAAAATTTTCCAGTGATCCAATACCTAAAGGTTAGTCACTAGTTTAGGATTTATGGCAAAAGGCACATATAAACATATTGGTTACTGTATAAAATAGCATGGTCTAGATGCTGAGCTAGACAGATCAATGAAACCGACGTAAGAATATGGTTGTTTATCATAACAGAAAGATGCCATTTTAAATTATTGAGAGAAAACTTGGATTATTTAATAAATGATGATAAAACAACTGGTTAGTTAAAAGAAAATTCTGTTGGATCTTTACCTTACTTCTTACCAGCAGCATATAAATGCATCACGTGTTTAAATATAAAAGACAAAGCTAAAGATGTACCGGATAAAAACAGAGATGAATATTTTTATAATCTTGGACTCAGGAAGGCTTTTTTCACCCCAAGATTATATTGATACAACATCTAATTTTAAATTTCATATAGCAAAAAGTAATACAAATAACATTTAAAAGAGAAATAATGAAGTGGGAAAAAATTATTTGCAAAGTATATAATAGACCAAGAGTTTATTATACACAGAGAGCCCCTACAAATCAATAAAAGGAAACAAAAGCCCAATAAAAATGAAAAGGATACCTATAGACTATTCACAAAAGAAGAAATGCCAAACATATGAAAATATACACCACCCTTAATACCAGGAACAGTGATAAATAAAACAGTAATGACGGTGTGTGTGTTTGCCTGTCAAACACAAAGAATAAGAAGATCGAGAAGAGTGTTGGCAGCGAGTTGGGGAATGATGAGTCTCGTGCACTGGTAGTTGGGCTGTAAATTAGCATGATTTTTGGAGGAAAGTTCGGTGCTATATACCCAAATTTAATATAGACATACTTACTGTTAGCCTAAGAATTTCAATTCAAATAATTTAATAATTTTTATTTTGGTAAAATAGGTATATTATGATATTTATCTTTTTGAGCATTTTCCAGTGTACAGTCTAATGACATCACGCACATTCATATTCTTGTGCAGCCATCGCCACCGTCCAGCTCCAGGACTTCTGTCACTTCCTCAGCCGAAGCGCTGTCCCCATTCGACACTGGGGAGTCTCCCTCCCCTCAGCCTCTGACAACTGCGCTCTAGTTTCTGTCTCTAGGAATTGGACGACTCAAGTAATTTCTTCTAAGGAGAGAATTGTACAAGAGAAACAACATGTATGCACAGGTTGTATTCAGTCAAAAAATATTTCCTGAGGACCTCCGGAAATATGTGCTAGGTAATAAATAAGATAGACAGGTTACCGGTCTTACGCAGAAGTCCCGGTCTAAAGAAGGTAGACCATAAACAAATACAGAAGCAATAAGAAATTAGGTTTCGATAAGTACCAGGAATAACATAAACAGATTCACGTCATAGTGATTTAGAGGCTACTTTAGATAAGGCAGTAGGAAAAACTCTCTCAGGCACTACTCATACTAGCAAACAAATTAGAAAACTCTAAACTTCTCAGCAACATCCTGCTAAGGTACACAGTCCACCTGGCCGGATGTCAGTGCCTGACAGTTCACTGCAGAGTGACTGTAAGAGTCTTTCTCAGAACTAGCTCCATTAATTCAGTATGCCTTCTGTAAGTATATTCCCGGAGAAAATGCATTTCCAACATTTTGAGGTAGAAAGTAATTTAGCAGGGGTACATGCCAATGCTGCTTTATTCTGAGAAGAAATGTGTAGATGACAGTTTCACGTGTTTGAGGTCCAACCCCTGCTAAACCTGTGAAATAGCAGCAGGACGATCAAGAGGCTGATCTAAATCTTCTTTCTGTGGTTTTACTTTTGTTCTGGCAAGCTAAGTGACACTGGAAAAAAATTACAGTGTGTGCTTGGGAAGTATATTCTTCTCTCTTTCTTGAGTAACTGACATATTGGACAGCAGGCGTGAGTCAGGGGCCATGGCGTTGCTTGTGATCCAGCTGCAATACATGGAACAATTTAAATAGCATCAAGGGCCTGGCCTACCTTTAGCCCAGGCAGGAAATTCAAGGGTAATATAACACTTTGCTGTTAAGTAACGCCATTGGAATAAAAGCATGTTTGGGATGACTTTTGGCTCTCACTTAGAATTTCTGTTTCATTTGCTTCCAGAAAGGACTTTTTCATCCCCCCCACCACAGTTCTTAACTTGTATTTCAAAAGTTTTTGTAGCTGTATAAATACTAGGTATATAAACTGGCCTTGAATTAAAGCTGTATGCCACAGATTACACTAAAAAAAAAAAAAAAAAAAAAAAAATCAGGACCTCGGCTGTAACTCTGGGATTCTAGGGCAGCAGCTTTGTATAACGTACAGAGCAAGTCGCAGGTTAGAGACCTCACAAGGACTTTTTAGCCGTGTGAATTTGGGTGGATTATTTGACTTCTGAGCCTCTAAAAGAGGAGTAACAATAGCACCCACGCAGAGGGTTTTTGTGGGATAAACTGAGAAAACATGAAAAGCACCGGTGCTAACCCTCGATCAGGCTTTTTGGTTTTTTTCCTCTTTCCGCTTCATGACTGAGTCTGGCATCACTGACGGAGGAGAAAAATACTAAAATGGAAAACTAAAATGTATTTTTGCCTGAATTACTTGGACGTGGTCCGACCAATTCCCCCCGTTGGTTTTAAGCCATACTCCTCTAGTGTTGCCTCCCAAACTGCGTCAGCAGGAACTGAAGCACCATCTTCAGTTTCAAAAGAACGTGGACTAACCGGAGCATCTCTAGATGACTTGGGATGGTGTAGGACACTCAGACCCATGGGAGAAACTGCTGACAGACTCACAGGTGTTTCGCTGGGAGAACCTAAGGGGATATGCAAGCTGTCTCCAGGTATTCAGAGGGTAGTATCATGTGGAAGAGAAATTAGATTTATTCTGCATGGCTCCGGACATGGAGATAGATTCCACTTTTATATATAGAAAACCTTTATTTAAAAATAAGATTGTCAAGGAAAGATGCTGTTTTCAGAGGCAGGGAATTCTAGAGGGTTTCTATCAGAGAATAGCTATTTGCTCTCTGGGAGTGGCACAGGGACTTCTGTGTCAGAAAAGAGCTGGAGGCGTGCCCTGTAGGGTTCTCTTCCAGGTCAGGGAGGCTGCATGCAATCGGGGAGCTGCATCTAAGAAACATTTCGTGGCAGGAACTTAAGAACAGCCATGGCAAGGTGTGAAGCCCTCATAGGAGCACACAGAGCTGCGCTTATGTGTGAACTCAACCTTCTGAAACAAAGAAATGTCATGCCACGTTGGAAAAAAAAAGGCCTGTAACTGCTAGAAATGAAAATGTACATACTTGAAACTAGTGTATCATATTTTATAGGTTCATGTAGACCCAGGGGCCAAATGAAACTGAACCAAGATCTTAGGCATTAAGTTACACTTTAATTTTATGTTTTCCCCCCTGTGATTTTGACATAAGTGATTAAAAATAAACCTGGACCTTTGACCTACCCATTTGGGTTTTTTGTTTCGTGGGGTTTTTGTGTTCTTTTTTTCCTTTTTTCCCCTTTCCACCTGCAAACCTCTGCTGATTGTCTCATAGAGCCTTGGTCAACTGCTTTTAACAGCTAAACATTAAAGCCACCGAGAGCATAAACAGGAAACTGGTGTTTAGGTGGGAGTTCCTAGGAATTTTATACTACTGACCACAGAGGCCAAGAGAGAAAGGAAATAGGAAAAACAGTGTAAATACCTGGGTGACTAATGACTCTGCCCAGCTCAGCTGGCTTTTCTCAACATTTATTAGTTTCTTCCAGGAGAAACACCCTGAAAATTTTTCTGGACCCTGCGTGGCATTGAAGAGCCTTGTACGAGTGTTTACTGCACGCGGTTGTTTGGTTTTGCTCACGGACTACAGGGTTGAAAGACTGCTTATTTCTCCAAGTGACCGGCTTCATTTGCATGCGTGGTGCAGACATTTTGCCGAGCACCAGGGTTCCCAGGCCTCTGATTTGTAAAGGATTGTCTAGGCCACCCCTTTTCCCCGTTCACGTGGAGAGCGCCTAAGAGGATTTAGAATCAAGTAGGCACATTTGCACGGCCTTGTTCTGAAGAGGCAGCTGGAGCGCGGCCGCCAGCCCGGCGCAGACAACCGCGGGTCCCGGGGGACGCATTGTCCTCCAAGGGGCCGCCACGGGGGCTCCATTGTGCGCGGGGCAGGCCTTTTTTCTCTTACCCTCTGTCTCCCCCAGGCCTCCTCCCCAACCCCCACGCAGGCTCTTCTCTCTAGCTGCCCGGATCCCCCCGCTGCCACATTTCCCATGCAGAGGCGCGGGCTGGCTCGCCTGGCCATCTGCACGCGGAGATTGACAGCAGCCCCGGAAGGTCAGTGCCTCAACGATTTCTGTCTGAACAGCAGGCCACCCAGGCCTCCCGAGTAACACAGGGACATCTGCTCCCCTTAATTTAGAACGCTGGTTCCAATTTCACCGGAGCCCCACGCTAGACGCCGTCCTCTGGCTCCGGGGGGAGGGGACGGGGAGGTGCTGAGCGGACGCGCCGCCCGCCAATCCCTCCCTCCCCTCCTCCCACCCACATCTCCCCAGTTCAAAGAGAGCAGCTGAGTCTGGCGCGAGGGGAGGGGTAAGGGATGTGGGGCCCGGTCACTCACGTGACTCGGGTGACGTCGTGCGGGAAGGGGCGGGTCGGCAGAGTTGGCCCGCAGGTCCCCGGCACCGGTGACTCAACGAGGCGTCCCGGGTCTGCAGGAGAACCGCTTGCGCTGGCCACAGAGTGGGGCCCAGAGCGAGCTAGTGCGGGATCCCGCTCCGCAAGGAATGGGTGGGTCGCCCTGCGGCCCTCTCCTCGGCCTCACAGGCAGATTTTTGGCTCTCTCTTGCTGTAAGAGCAAGGGGAAGACAGGAAAGTTTACTGCAACCCAGTGAAGAAGCCAGCTCTGCCCTCTGAGCTGACGATGTTAAAGCTGCCCGTCAGTGGGCAAGGCCAAAACCCTGCCTGGGCACTTGACATCAAAACGTATCTTGCCTTTTCTGCTTCGTATTTGGGCAAAAGGATGAAAGAATTGTATTTCTGTTGAGTTTCCAGGACTAGATCATAAGGTCCTAGTACACAGACACTGCGTCTCATTCATCATTGTGTCTCCACCTCAGAACACAAGTGTTTGGAGACTAAATTAATGTGTGAGGGGGTGGGGGGCAGTCCCTGTGAGGAATGAGTCTAACTGTTCTCTTTTTTAATATATCGGAAAATAAGACGTTGCCCAGAATGAACCTGTACATACGGCCAGGCATTAGTGAATTACTGTGCTGCCTCTTTCCTTCTTCCCCTCCTTCCTCAGTTTCTTCTTTTCACAAACATTGTATTGACTCCCGGATGTGTCAGATGCCAGGCAATGGACTAGGGATCTTAAGAAAGACTGCCAGCCCTCCAGATATGGCCATTTTGTGAGAGGCGCTGTGTGCAGGTAAACAGCTAACCAGGACTCTGAATAAGAAGTGCTATTGGTGGGATTGGATTCCCCCAACCCCCTTGACCTTCTGCTCATTTGTCAGGTCTCAGGTGAAATGTCACTTCCCTGGTGACTTGACTAAAATAGATCATCCCTAAGTGACTCTGTAGCACTTCGCAATTCTCTTTTATGATACTCCCAATTTGCACAACTGGGCAAAATTCATCTTCCCTGTTTAACTGTAAGCTTCTCGATGCAGAAACTGGCCTTTCTGTTCATGCATAGAGGCACCATACCCAGCACAGTGTCTGCCCCGTGTTCACTAAATGTTTGGTGAACTGATCAATAATCAGACTTTTCTTAAATTAATAAGAAGCCTCAGGCATTTTCAGTTTGGGATGTGAGGGCAGGCTGTGACTACTCTACTCTCTGAGCACTACCTGGGAAGAGAATGGCCTTGGTTTAGAACGTATTATTGTGTGGTATTCTGCTGCTCAGTGATTTATTTCACAATTGTCTTTTGCAGAATTTTGTGATGTAGGTGCTACTCAAAAAGAGACACCGTGATGAAACAAGTTTGGGGAAGGCCGGTTGAGCCCAGACAGACAGGTTTCTGAAGTGCAGGAATTCAGAGCCTTTAACATGCTCACACAGTGTCCTAAACCAGATTTTTGTTTTCGAGGAGCATCTAGTAACACTCCACAGCTGGGGATAGGGATGAAGCTAACGGCAACTTTGCCGCACCATTTCCCTCAGTCCCTCCCAGGCCCTGGGAGGTGCGAGGAGGCGCTATGGGAGAGCTAAACAAGATGAATTGGCCAGCATGAAGATTGGCTTTTTCCACTTGGGATATTTTTTTGTTTGTTTGTTACATCGTGTGATAAATTTGTTCCTTGTTTTTTGACAGTAAACGGAGGATGGAGGATGTAGATTAAAGAGGTGGCATAGTGCTACCTGAGTTAGAGCCCAGCTAAATCACGCTTTAGCTGTGTGATTTTGGAGGCACATTCTTTATGAATATAAACAACAATATGGTGATGTTGTTAAGATTTTTTAAAAGGTTATTTATTTTTTAGAGAGAGGGGAAGAGAGGGAGAGAAACATCAGTGTGTGCTTGCCTCTCACGTGGCCCCCACTGGGGACCTGGCCCACAACCCAGGCATGTGCCCTGACTGGGAATCGGTGACCCTTTGGTTCGCGGCCCGTGCTCAATCCACTGAGCCACACCAGCCAGGGCTGATGTTCTTAAGATTTTAAAAGCTCTTGTATATATTTAGAATTTCATGATGAGTATAGATTTTACTTAAATGCTAACACTGGCTTAATTAAAAATTAAATATCCAATTTCTAGTAAATTAATTTAACTAAGTCTGGAATTTGTTGCGAGGGAGGACAGAAGACCATAGCACAAGGGACGAGTTTTCTCTGCATGCTGCTTTCTGAGCTCAAGTGATACATTCCGCATCTATCATTGCTTTTCCAGCTAGAAAATTCCAGTCCTTTACAGCATTTGCTGAGCTCTCCTTCTAAATAAATTTAAGTTGCGATTTCATTCCAGTTTATTCTCAGAGGACTGGCGCAGCTATATATCAAGATTCAAAATTTTTGCCTACAATCAATTTTCCAGGGCTGATTTAGGAGCCAAGTGCGAAATTCCTTAGCGACAGGGTTATGATCCAGAAGACCATATGATTTTAAACAATAGAGACCTACTTACAATGAAAAAGAAAATAGGATCTTGCCTTGTTTGTTGCATTTTAATTTGACCATGAAAAAAATCAATACCAGATTCTCAGAAAAGAAAATTTTTTCAGGGGCTACATGTTGGACTACAGTATGGAAATTCACGTTGTTTATAATTGCACTTCAACTGTCCAGCCTAAAAGAAAGCTGCTTCTGGAAATTCAGAGGTGAGTGGCAAAATGGTTTCTTACCCATATGTATAATAATCAACAGTTTTACTTCTTCAACTCCTCATTTTCTACATAGGACATTGGGCAGAGTGTGCTAGACTAGATGTTTGCAGTATATCTATTTTCATATATGCATTAATGAAAGCATCATACTGTGAAACAGGAAGCAAAAGACACACTTTTAAAATGTTGGCTCTTTTCATGAGAGAATCTCGATGGCCAGAACAGTGCAGGACAATACCCTGACATCACCTAATGCTATAGGAGTCATTACTTAGAGATCAGCAATATGCTAAAGATAAAAGATTTTCTCTTTGAAGGTGCTTTAAAGGCAACATCCAACTTCCTGGAGTGTGCATCAGGCACCTTTTGGGTACCACCTCTTGCCTTTGGCAGTCCCCTGCCCCTTATTCCAGCCATTGATGCGGGCTCTGAGCAGGTTCCTTCCTGCAGGTGCAGCCTGACAGGGCCTTGCCTCATGTCCACGCCTCACACCTCTGCTGGACCTCTGAGAGTGTGTTTAGGAGCTTCTCTGAGCCACGTGGGGCCTGTGCATTGACTAATCCTGAAGTTCAGGGGAATATGTTTTAGGGGCCAACCTTTGAATGATAGAACATAAGTGCTAATGGATAAATGCTTTCTTTCTTCCCCTGGGTGGACAGTCCTGTGATTACTTTCATACGACTCCCTAGGCTGCCCCGAAGAAGCCAGCAGCCATTCGCCAGGTGCTGTGGCCAACTGCATAACTCCTCCTGCTGTTGGTTTTCTTTCTTTCTTTTTCAAATTATTTTATTGTTGTTCAATTACAGTTGTCTGCATTTACCCACCCCTGCCAAACCCACCCCTTGCCGAACCCACCTCCTTCCCTTGCTTCCACCCCCGACCTTGGTTTTGTCCATGTGTCCTTTATAGTAGTTCCTAAAAACCCTTCCTCCATTATCCCCTCCCGCCTCCCCTCTGGCTATTGTTAGACTGTCCTTAATTTCAGTGTCTCTGGTTATGTTTTGCTTGCTTTCTGCTTTTGTTGATTATGTTCCAGTTAAAGGTGAGATCATATGGTATTTGTCCCGCACTGCCTGGCTTACTTCACTTAGCATAATGCTCTCCAGTTCCATCCATGCTGTTGCAAAGGGTAGGAGCTCCTTCTTTATTTCTGCTGCATAGTATTCCGTTGTGTAGATGTACCATAGTTTTTTATCCATTCATTTACTGATGGGTACTTAGGTTGCTTCCAATACTTGGCTATTGTAAATTGTGCCGCTATGAACATTGGGGTGGATAGGTTCTTTTGGATTGGTGTTTCAAGGTTCTTAGGATATAATCCCATCAGTGGAATTGCTGGGTCAAAAGGCAGTTCCATTTTTTGTTTTCTGAGGAAATTCTATACTGTTTTCCACAGTGGCTTCATCAGTCTGCATTCCCACCAACAGTGCACTAGGGTTCCCTTTTTTCCGCAACCTTGCCTGTACTTGTAGTTTGTTGATTCGTTTATGATGTCCATTCTCACCAGTGTAAAGTGGTATCTGCTGTTTTCTATCCTTCTCTGCTTCACTCTTCTTGTCCCGTACTCCAGGATCACATTAGTCCTAGTAAAGCGTTTACACTCAAGCCTTTGTCTCTGGATCTGCCATCTAGGACACCCAGGGTAAGACCAAATCATTCTGACGTTATTTTTTACTAAATGGAGTTAACAGTGTCCAAGCTGTCTGCACTCCTCATCCCACACCGTGCGAGTCTCCATCCAGTTACTGTGCTTGTGAAGTGGCTCACGGGTTCCCTCTCTCCTTGCGTTGGCTGTGCTGGGTCTTAGTGCGAGAGGCAAATCGTGGCTGCCTTTGCTGTGGCCACAGCAGGCCCCAGGAAGAGGTTTGTCGTTCTCATCTAGCAGCGGTCAGCAACTTTGGCCTTGTGCTTTTTTGTCTACTAACTTTAACCTGGCTGTTTATTTTTCCAATCTATATTTTTAACTTCCTTCTCATTTTTTTCCTTATTTTTATTGTGTATGCTATTATAGATGTCCCATTTTCCCCTCTTCGCCTCCCTCCACCCAGCCCGCCCCTGACTTCCACAGTTAATCCCCTCACTGTCGTCCATGTCCGTGGGTCCTTTTGTATGTTCTTTGACTAATCCCTTCACCTTCTTTCAATCAGTCCTCACCTCCCGCTTCCCCCCTTACAGCTGTCAGTCTAGTCCATGATTCCATGCCTCTGCTTCTATTTTGCTTATTAGTTTATTTTGTTCATTAGATTTCTCTTATAAGTGAGATATATTTGTCTTTCACCCACTGACTTATTTCACTTAGCATAATACTCTCCAGTTCCATCCATGTGGTCGCGAAGGGTAGGAGTTCCTTTCTTTCTTCTGTGTAGTATTCCATTGTGTAAATGTACAGCAGTTTTTTTTTTGTTTTTTTTTTAAGATTTTATTTTTATTTATTTTTAGAGAGAGGGGAAGGGAGAGAGAAAGAGAGGGAGAGAAACAGCAATGTATGGTTGCCTCTCACATGGTCCTCACGGGGACCTGGCCCGCAACCCAGGCATAGTGCCTTGACTGGGAATCAAACTGGAATCGCTTGGTTCCCAGCCCGTGCTCAATCCACTGAGCTACACCAGCCAGGGCTGTACCGCAGTTTTTTGATCCACTCATTTACTGATGGGCACTTGGGCTGTTTCCAAATCTTGGCTATTGTAAATAGCGCTGCTGTGAACATAGGGGTACATAGGTTCATTTGAATTGGTGTTTCAGGATTCTCAGGGTATAATCCCAGCAGTGGGATCACTGGATCAATAGGCAGATCCATTTTTAATTTTTGGAAGTATCTCCATACTGCTTTCCACAGTGGCTGCACCAGTTTGCCTTGCTACCCACAGGGTACTAGGGTTCCCCTTTCTCCACATCCTCTCTTGCATTTGTTGTTTGTTGATGAGCTGATGATAGCCATTTTGGCAAGTGTGAGATGATATCTCATTGTGGTTTCAATTTACATCTCTCCCTTCTCAGTTTTTTATTTGTTCACTTTATTTGCTCTATTTATGGATTTGCAAAGTATAAATAAGCAAAGATTGGTGTGAGTGAGCATTTAAAAAAATCGTATGGTCCAATGTCCCAAAGTCACAAATAATATTCTTACCATGTGACAAAGCTTTTTAAAATAACAAAATCATGGTTTTTAAAAATTGCAGTGGAAAAACTCTGTCCATGGACTCCACTTCATTTGGAGACTATTTATTGAGTTTGTTTAATCACTAATAAGCCTCTGGATCCATATTTGCCCTCTCCTAGAGACCTGCCACATTGGTACTGTTTGTGCAGTGGTCAGGGGCCTGCCAGGACATCACATGCAAAGTAAGAGACAAGTTTATGCATCTTACACTTCCCACCACACAGACAGAAGTGCAGAGCCTGATGACTGCATTTAAGTTCTGGAAGCAGCATATTCTACATCCAGGAATACTGCTTTCTCAGAACACTGCTCAAAGGTGAACAACTCTGAGAGCAGACCAGAAAAAGAAAGGGCTCTGCATGAGATCTGGGTTGTGGTGTAGCCAGCCCTCCTACTCGGGCCATAGAAGTCAATTAGAAGCATCAGTAGTGGGAAAAGATGCCGTATGGAGTTTGTGACAAGCCCCAGTGGGAAAATCACAATGTAGACACCCAGGATTCTGGAGCAAGGCTCTACTGTGTGCAGCAGAGAATTCTACAACTTTTCCACAATTGCTCTGGCTTGCTGCGGGGACCCAGTAGAGACAGAGCACCTAACCATGGGATGCCAACTGACCACATGGCCAAAGCAGCCCCTCATGACTGGCTTCTGTCAAAATCACCATGTTATATCAAGGGACTGGCCAAGGAACCATCCTCTGTAAGACTGGACTGGTACCTCGGGTATTAAGCACAAGCAGGACAAGAGGACATACTCAAGTGACACAGGAGCTCCACGTCGTCATCCTCTCACTGTTCCTGCACCAACGCCTCTCAAGCAACCCACACCTATAGCCATATGGGAGGCCCTTTGGGATCAGCCGACTGAGGAGGAAGGAGCTCAAGCTTGCTTCATGGCAGGGCTAGTGCTGCATGTGCGTGCTAGCTGACAATGAACAGTGTCTGTACCACAGCCTCATTCAAGGTGGCTTTGAAAGCCAATGGTAAGGGACAGCCTCAGGTGGTATCCCTGGTCATCCAGTTTGTGTTGAAAGAGAAGTGGGCTGAGCCTAATTAGACCCAGGGGCAGTAGCAAATGGCTTGACCAAAGGGGCAGGAGACTAGAAGACGAAAAATAGGCAGATTGACGACAAGAAGGTCTGGCGTAGACACGTGCATGGCCCTGCATGGAGGCTCAAAGTATGAAGGTCTCTGCACGCACGTCGGCACCCACGAGAGAGGGGCTGAGCACGCAGGCAGATAAAATGGCTACCCGGCTGACAGCAGCCAGCACCTGTCCTCAGCCATTGCGGTGTTGGCACAACAGCACACGGACAGGAGAGCCACGGGGCAGGGATGGAGTCGGCGACCATCCTTACCGAAGCTTTTCCAGCTACTGCTGTGGCCGGATGGCTAACACTGCAGCAGCAGAGAGTGGCACTGAGTAGCACCATCCCTCAAGGAGCACCATCCCTCAAGGAGACCAACCAGTAGCACCATCCCTCAAGGAGACCAGCCAGACACTCCGGCGAACTTTTTGGACATTTTCCACCCTGGAAGAAACAATCTCATTTTAACACACATGGACACATATTCCATGAGTTCACACTTCCCGTCCTTGGGGTCTCGGCTAGCACCATGATTGAAGCCTTATATAGCGTTAAATCCACTGCCATGGGATCTCATACAACACCTCATCGGAACAAAAGACACACTTTTTGGCAAAGGAGTGGTTGGAATGGGCACATGACCATGGGTTCCACTGGTTCTGTCTCACGCTATACCATCTAGAAGCTGCCAGCTAGACAGAGTGGAGCATAGACAGAGCTGCTGGAAGCTTAGCTGATATACCAGCTCAAAGGTGATACTTTATGACAATGGAGCACTGTTCTCCAGGAGGCAGGGTACACCTAAAATCAAAGACCTTTATATGGCACTGTGTTCAGAGTGGGTAGAAAACACACCCAGGAATGAAGGAGTAGAGGCAAGAGCGGTCAGTCATCACTCCCAGGGGCTTACTTGAAGAATTTGGGCTTCCCATCCACATGATGCTGAGTTCTGTGGGTTTTGAGGTCTTGGTTCCCAAAGGGGGAACACTTCTGACAGGGGACACAGCCAGCACCCCATTGAACTGTTCTCATAACTGTGGCTGGTCCGGGGGCACTTCTAGCTCCTTGCATCAAGAGGCCAACAGGCAAGAGAGAGTTACTGTTCGATAGAGGGCGGGGAGGAGTGACGTAGGGCCCGGGTGATCTGCTCAGGCTCCTCTTGGTGCGCCCGTCTCCAGCTTTGAAAGAAAACAGACTCCAGCCTGAGGGGACCTTATGGCCAGGGGCCCAGATCCATCAGGCATGAGGGACTTGTCTCACCCCTAGAAAAGCCATTGAAATCGGTGATAACAGAGGAGGGAGAAGAGGCTACCAGTTTTCATCCTAAAATCAGCCGTACCATCAGAATCTGTAATTTGTCTCATTAACCTTCCTCTTCTAAGTTCCCACTAGGAACAGACGCTCACTGATAACCTGGAGGAGCTTTTCCCAGGATACCTAAGAAGAGGATCCGAGTGTTGTAAGAGGTGGAGGAGTGGATGCTTTACCATGCTCTCCGGAGTCCTGTCCAGGAGTGAAGGCTTTGCTGCCCAGCCCCTGCGGTGCTGCTGGAAGGTGGCCCTCTCTTATCCTGTGTGGTTCGCCTCATCTGAAGAAAACCACCTGGTATCTGAAGATCACACCTCTTCCCACAGATAACCTATGTTGAATGACCCTCTTGCCCTAATTTGGGACAACTCTAAAAAGCTACCTACCTCAGGTCCAAAGCGCCGTGTGGGTTGTTTGATGGTTTCACTGAGACTGTATCGCCTCTCCACTTGCCCTTCTTTCTCATCCTGCTTTCTCCCCGCCCCCTTCACGAGTACTTATCCAAGGGCACTCTTTAATAAACTGCACCCTGGGAACATGACCTACAATGGCCAGTAAAACTCAGGTTATTACCAGATGAGACAATTTGTATTCATAGGCTAGTGAGGCCTATGAATGAAAATACTTTGGTTATAAAAAAAAGTGCCGTATATTTTGGACTATAAGATGCACCTAGGTTTTAGAGGAGGAAAATAGGAAAAAAAATTTTGAAGCAAAAAATGTGGTAAAATATCTAATAACATAAAAAACAATATTTCACCAATGTAAATGTAAACAGCCAGGTAAGCTACATTCGGACTATAAGACGCACCCCCATTTTCCTCCCAAGTTTGGGGGGTGGGGGGAGTGTGTCTTATAGTCCGAAAAATATGGTAGTCAATTTTATTAATACCAAGCTATAATTTTGAGCTTCTGGCTAGTTGCCAATTGATTTTGATCAAATAGACATATATGTAGCAAAGTGAACCCTGTCTGAGAATTCTTAAATACATTCAGTCTGGGCACATCTCACTTCCAATGTCAAATTTCCAACCCTGATTTCAATTCTCAGTTTGGATTGTAGCCGTTTTGTAAAAGAGAAAGCATTTTCACAGAGCTCAGTAGATTCAAACATTCTTCAGTTGTGGCAGATGGTCAAGAAACTTTAGGAGACTTAGTAGATTCATATGTAGGGTGTGGCAAAACTAGGTTTGCAATTGTTCATATTTAAGATAATACAACAATTAAAAATAGCTACACGAGAATAAACGCTTTGATTCACATACTTACAACTGTAAACCTGCTTTGGCCCCACCCAGTATTCATTTTCAGGACCCTAATGTTTTGTGCCTCTGTTGCCAACACGGATTTTTTTTTCCAGCCCAATCAGTTCTTGAAACTGAACCACGCTGATAAAGCAAATGTTTAATAACTCAGAGATACCGAGATTTGCATACCGTGGGCAAAATTGCAGGAACTTTAAACCATGATTCATTTTTATCAAACTCTAATCTTTCTTTGCATTATGACTTCATATTCAACCATAGCAGCACTATAAAGTCTGGAGGTTTGGGGGTGTTCAGGGCAGATCGGGAAACTGGAATCGGTGTATCTCGACTGCCCTCTGTTTCCTCATGTGCCTGGACGAATCGGCAAAGCCAGTGTTTTCTTCCTTGTCACTTTAAGTGCAGGTCTGGTCTCGTCATCAAGAAAGTTTCATTTGGGGAGACTTTGGAAAAAGAGCAAGGTGGTTCCTCTGCATTCTTTCATGACCAGAAGTTATTGGTCTGAGGAAGTAGCTCAGAAAGCCTCTTCGACAAGTTTGCACAACTTAGCACTCTAGTTGTACTAAATGGGGTAAGTCTTCACGCTGTACTGCAAAGTCTTCTGGACAGCACATACGGGGTGTCTTTAAGGGGGCGAGTGCAAAGAAAATGCACACACTTCATCCTTTGCTGCCACACATCATGCAATGAGCCTGAGGGTCGTGTTTGCGTGCCATTCCTTCACAAATAGTACAGCGGGAGTTGGTGTGCATGCCTGTTCTGTTGCTTTAAGAGAACTTCCCTTTCCTTACAATATTTCAAACTTGTTTTTCTACTTGACATCCCATTTCAATCTTTTACTGCATATGGGCACGTGGGCTCATTTATCCTGTGAAGTGGTCCCAGGTGGACCACGCCCTCCCCTTGTTCTTCACCACGTTCCTACCATCCCCAGCTCTGCCCTCACGGTTTGGCTGGTCAGTTGGCTCTCACAGTCTCTGGTTAAGGAGACTGTAAAAACAAACCCTTCACCTCCCCAGCTTTGAAGGTAAGACACAGGAGTGCCATACTCCTGCTGTGATGAGGGCCACAGGGGGTCATGTCACAAAAGGCAAGGAGAACAAAGCAGTCAGAGCCAGTGAGTTAGCCCAGGTTCTGTCCGAGCCTGAGCCAGAGCTCACATTTTCTGGGCCCACATGTTTTCTCAATTAGGTTAGGCCGTCTCCCTCAGACGACCTTCACGACTGATGTGGCCAGCGCTGGGGAGTTGGTCTATGAGAATATTGAGCCCGGTACTCCTGTTTGCCCCATCAATATGCATTTTGTACCTGCGGTAGTATTTTTTCTTCTTCCTTTCAAAAGCATTTGCACTTTCCATTGAAAAGGGTGCTGTTTAACCTGATAGTTAAGTTTGCTAGTATTGCCAGCTTTGTCATTTTCAGTTCTGATTAGCCATTCAGTGGACCACCTATACCTTGGGCTTCTCCTACAACATTTTTAAGTGCTATGAGGCCAGGGCCACTTGGGGTGGGGACTGGGAACAGGGAGAGCAATCCAGAGGTGATATTTGTGTAGAGTCCCGAGGATAGGAGGAGTTTAGCAATCCATCTACACTCCTCCAGCTAATGATGGTGCCATTTGCCAGCTGCTCCCCTCCTGGCCCCTATCTTTTTTATCTAAGTTCTCCTCACTCCCCAGCCAGCCAGCCCTTCTGTTCCAGGGAAGCTAATCGGCTTTCTGTAACCCCCAAGGACTGGCTGGATACTGTCTGGCCACTTTCGCCCAGGCCAGCCTTTCTCTTTGAATATGTGTTCATTATATCCTGAAAGGTCTTGTTCAAACTCAAGGGATCTAGACAGCCCTCCCTAATGAATTCTCTTCTGATCCCTTTATTTCCCTCTTTCTCAGAGCTTATGCTTTTAGCTTATACAGTGTGATTCTAAAGACCCAGACAAATCCCACCAGCACAAGCATGATTTGGATGTCTACAGATAAAAACTACTCAAAGAAAGGTGTCGGGATTCCCTTCATGCACTTTTATAAAGACAGGAAGTGTAGGGCTTACAGCGCTGCATGACTGCATGCCAATGTGGAAATCAACACGGTCAGAGGTGTCTGCCTCCTTCTCTCGGGACTCCTACTATCTTCATGTCAAGGCATGGTTCTCTGTGTAAATTTAGCATTTTTTTTTGTGAAGAAAAGATATGGTTTTATTTTTTAAATATTTTATTGTTTATGCTACCATGGCTATCCCAATTTCCTCCTTTGTCCCCCAGCTCAGTCCCCACTCCCACGTCAATCCCCATATCATTGTCCATGTCTGTGGGTCATGCCTAACTGTCCCTTGACTAATCCCTTTAGATAGGAATATTTGGGAGGAGATCTGGAGGGCACATATATTAAAGTGGGCTTTATAACCCCTATTAATTCTTTGTATTTGACAACCAACTGAATTGTGGTCTCTTTAGGAATTTATCCATCTTTGTATTCCCATAGAAGAATAAAGAAAAAATCTTAACTTTCTAATTGTGTATAGAGCTTCACAGTTTACATCTTAAGTAAATGTCACCTCCTCTGAGAAACCATCCTGAATTCCCAGGAGAGTTGCTGTCACTTTTCTTTGTGCTCCCAATGCACCTTGTCATACCACTAGCCTAGCACCTCCAGCGAAGTTCTGTAATTTCTGTTACATGCCTGACTCCTTAGCAGATAGAAGTCTTCACAGGTGGGGAACTAGGCTTTTCCTTAGCATGCTTCTGTGGCCTGGCTCGTGATAGGACTCAAACAAATGAGTGAGTGGATGAGTGAACAAATGATTGGTGTTTCTGTATTAAGTATTTGATAAAGGTTTGTTATATTATTCTGATTATAATAGAATAAAGAAAAAGAAAAGCAGATAAATCTTGCTGATAACTGTGGGAAAAAAATTGGTGAGAGTGTTCTTCTATCCCTGGAACAGATAATGAGGAGTTAGTTTTATTAATTTAGGCCAGCACTTCTGCAGTGTTATAAAATTGATTTAATTACATCCTATCTTTCCCTACAAGCTAGAAAAGAAAAAGTGTTCCAAGCTTTTAAAAATTATAGAACATATAGCTACCATGTAAATCATGGAGCATTAGGTGCTTCTCTGAGTATTTTCTCCTTCATGCTTAAATGTTAATCTCTGAGTTATGCACTGTAATTATAGATCCGATGGAAAAAACTGTTTCTGGGACTAATGCATAAAATATGTGCATGCAATTTGAAAAATGGTTCACTCTTTGGAGAGAAAAAGAAAGGCATGAAAGTTACTGCCACTCTGGGGCAACACAACGTGATTATCTACAAGGTTAGCTGATTTTAAATACTGATTGCCAAACTGTTCAATAAAATATGAATACTTATTATGGCAATCCATATCACATGTTACATATTCCATTTCCGGGTGACATGTGCCTTCTGAAAGAGATGTACCCTAACTAGGTAACGTCAAACATTATAGAGTGAGTGGAAATTGAGACTGAAAGTTTTTCTTTCCTATTGGATGTTCAACTGGACTTCAACCTCTAGGAAAAGACTAAAACTATAAACAACACTTAGTATCCATGGTAACATGCATAAGAAGCTAATTATTTTTCTTTACATTTTTAAATTTCAGAGCTTAATAGCGTATTATATGCATTGCCTCAGGCCCACAGTTCCTGCAGTTGGTCATTAGGTATCAGGAAATGCCCTCTTTACCAGTCATTATTGCTTAAATAAAATGCCACTTACAAGCCTGGTGAACAAAAGCACTACAGTGTGAGAGCAAGGCACACCTCGACTGTTGTAGTGACTTGGCACAGAGAGCCAGGACCCCAGAGCACCTGGCCCAGAAGCGGGCTCATGTCCTGAGAGCAGCATTGGAGGGATGCCTTTTCACTTGCGGTTAATTAGACTCAGGTGTCCTTCAGGTGAACGCAGCAGGATCGAGGCCCCAAACCCAGATTCTCTCACACAATCAACCTGGGGCTGTGGGAAGGCTGCAGGAGCAAAGAATTCTGGTACCTTCAACGTGCGTTCTTCCAGCTTTTGTGGAGAACCATTCCCTGGTGTACTCATTTGGAAGTTTAGGTCCTGTAGTGTTTTGTTTTTTTTTTTTTAAGGAAGAATCATTCTCAACACATGGTATGACTTGAGAAAGTATAAAGGGAAAAATTGCTTTCAAAATCTATCAGATGTGTGTTCTCCAAAGGTGGAGTAATGACAACATTTTAATGGAAATCCAGAAAATTCAGTCCAAGTTGAATCCAAACTGCCTTTCTCTGGCTACAGAGGTTCCTTTTCCGCAGCCCCCGTACACCAGGGGGCTTACACCAGACAGGCGCCCGCCTCACGCCCGGCGTTTGCCCGCTGAGAAGCCTCAGTAAGCCCGTCCCCAGACGGCTTGTGCAAAAAAAGGAAAAATGTGTGCCGAAAACTAGAGCTAATCTAGGAAATTCTAAATTTAGATTAAATTTTTCTTCCAAGAGTTTGTTTGTAAATCTTGGAACCCAGAGCAAACATTTTCCCATAGAAACATTGTAATAATTTAAACCCTAATTGAAAGTAAATACTACACATTAGCAAAAACATCTTTTACTGTCTGTATTTTTTCAGTGTTTTACCTACGACGATGGGTTAAGTGGGCTTTTGTGGACTTGTAACGGAGCTAGACCCCCACGAGCAAGGGTTTCTATGGGAAACTAGTCCCCACTCAAAAAGCTGCATGTGAGGGACTGTCCTCCCACTGCCAAAGCCTCCCGGAGACGGGAGAATTCCCTCCCACGGCTCTGATGATGCCACCCAGAAGCAAGAAGGGACAGCCTTTGTTTTGGTAAGGGACAGTCCTAAATTTGGTGTTTGTATTTTGGGAACTGCCTGCACTTAATTTAGAAAGTATTACAACTATATTAGGCTGAAGGTGAACTCAATAGAGTTTAGACCAGAAAGTGGAATAAGAAAACATAAGGAGTACAGCGAAATACAGAACCAAGACTTGAATGGGGATGGACCCTGTGACGGAGAACTTCAGAGCTGGGTTGTAGCAAGACCAACATTCCAGCACCAAACAAGGCAATGTAATTTTATTTTTTACTAGAAAAAGTAAAGAAATTCAAAGGCAGCAAAGCAGTAGATCATGATGCTGATGTCAGGAACTTTCTTCTTTTAACTTTGTCTGTGTTGCTTTAAAAGTTAGTAAGTTCTGAACAGTTTAAGCTGTTAGGAAACGCGTGTCCATCCCACTCTGCATTCATGGTCCACCTCCTAGCTACCTGCTCCTCTCCCCCAAACCTGTGAGCAGCAAAAGCTCTTCTGTACAATTTCCCAATTGGTTTTGCTCCCCAAATGGCCAGAGACAGAGAATTTTTCAGCCAGAAGGAGGGCTAAGGTGGGAAATGGGAAGAGGGGAGCAAAAAAGAGGGGAGCCATGACCCATGAGAAAGAACAGGACTCAGCTGGGGAAAGGGATTGTAGCAGAAGGTCGTCAGGATGAAGACAGAGGAATGCTGCTAGATGCATGCAATGATGCCTGGAATCTTCCAGGGGAAAAAATCAGAACAAAAAAATAAAAAGTGACAAGTTGAATTTCTTGTAGCTCAATTCCTAAGCCAGAACAGCAATTGTGGGGCTAACACAAGGCACCCCAGGTTGCAAAACTGGGGGTTTCTAATACCCCAGTTTTCCTAATACCCCAGGTACAGGAAGGTCTCCAGTGTTCTTCAAGCTCCCCCCGAGGAGCTTGACTTCTGTTTTGCTCACCTTCCAGGGGGCACTTCTAGGGGGCTGACTTTACATTCTCAGCAATGACTCCAAGGAACCTTGCCAGCTGGGCTGGGGTCCAACCCCCTATGATTTTAAAGGAGTGGAGAGGAATTCGAAATTCAGATGCCATGTTTTCTGTCATCACATGTGTCTTATTATTTGGGGCTATTTGTTCCAATTGCCACTATTAGAACAAATGGCAGAGAGTAAGCTTTTTCAGAGCTGTTGGGTAAGCACTTCTCGGGGTCGGTTACGGAGAAGCCCACACTATAATGTATTCTTTCTGCTGCACCGCAGCAGAAAGTGGGCATGTGCGAAGGTGGTGTTGGTAGAGAAAGGGAAATAGCAGTCTGACAGGTGGGATGGACTGAAAGTGTAGGTAGTCAGTGGGAGGACATTTTCCCTCTCCTCTGGACCTGAAATGGTGAGCTTTTTGTAGGACTGGTCCCTGTCCCATTTTTCAGCAGCTTAATATAGAAGCATAGTTCTTTGGAATATGTTAACTTAGAAAAAAAAGTTTCTTCTCACTTAGTTCAAGTAATCCCTTCGTGGAGGAACTAAGTGAGGAGAAATAGAAAAGGCAATTTAAAAAAACTAGATATGTTCTGATCTAATCAGAGAGCGAGAAATCTGACCTGGTGGGAAATCCTCGCCCCAGGACAGTGGCCGCTGCGGCGGCGCCTGTGGCCCAGCGACCTCGCCGCCGGTCGGCGATGCCGGTGCCGGGGAAGCGTGGTCTGAACAGCGTGGGGCATAACACGATTCCATCTCCCGGATAGTCAGCCCACGGAGTTCGTGCTCGGTGACCCTGCGCCTGTCGTTCCTATCGGAGGGCTGCGGTTCCAGCGTCTGTGTCATGCTCTGGCTCCTCTCAAAGCGGGGTTTGAGTTGGGTGAAAAGGGTCGTACATGCCATCCTGTGGGCTAGTTCCCAACCTTTACTGTGTTTACTAATATATATGATCAGACTAAGTCACTTTTTAAAAGATTTTATTTATTAATTTACTCATTTATTTGTTTTTAGAGAGAGGGGATGGGAGGGAGATTAGAGAGAGAGAAAACATCGATATATGAGAGAAACATTGATTGTCTCTCACACTCCCCCAGCCTGGGACTTGGCCCACAACCCAGGCGTGTGCCCTGATTGGGAATTGAACCAGCGACCTTTCAGTTTGCAGGATGATGCCCAACCCACTGAGCCACAACAGTCAGGGCAAAAATAAGTAATTTTTTTTTTTAATCCACTGACTTGGATACACTAGAAGAAGGTCTTTCTAAAAGACTGAATGTCTAGACAATGAATCTGTTTGACTGTTAGACTTCTTCAGCAACAGTTATTGAGGAAGCTGCTTCGACAAAATACTGTAAGCGGTTTGTCTAGGTTTATGCATCATTTGCTACTCTTTCACATGGGCCCTTCGATCGGGCTGGGTTGCGTTCCCTCTGTCTCTAAGAGTTGCAGGTCATCAAGAGGTGGAAAGGGCTGGAGAGGTTATCTGGGCCGAGGGCTGTCGCCCTTTTACGTAAAGGGCCAGATACTAAATATTTCATGCTTTGCAAGCCACATGGTCTCTGTCACAACTACTCAACTCTGTGTCATTGTAGCATGAAACCCATCACGGATAACATTGAAACAAGTAAGTGGGCTGTGTGCCAACAAAATTTTCTTTACAAAAACAGGCAACAGGCAGGATTTGGCCATTGGGTTTTTGTTTGTCAACCTCTCTGCCAGTCTAACTTCCTCACTTTACAGATAGGGAAAAAGAAAGCTGGAAAGATTGGGAATTTCCCAAAAACACTAAGTGGTTCATAGCAAAGCCAGCTCCCCAGCTTGAAACAGAATCTAGAATCCAGCTTTCTTTCCACCACCCACACCAGCTATGTCTCATTTCAGGAAGTTTCCTCTGTCCTGTAGATGACATGGATGTGAGTCAAAAAGCAGTATTTCAGGAAATGATGCTCCAGTAACAATTATTTAATTAAAAACACCTTGAAGAAAAGATTGTGTAGGAGATTGTCGCTAGTTATCAATGCTACCATCGATGCCATTGTTACATTTCAAGATGCATCAAAAGACTGAACACTTGACAGATTGTTATTGGGACATAGGGTCTCCTTTTAATAAGGGTTTTCACTTGAGTTGATTTGAACAAAGCCAGCAAGCTAGGGTTTTCAATTCACCACAGAACAACCAGCCTCCAAAGCAGAAGTTCTTAATGTGGGGTGCAGGGCCTAATGAATCCCTGAAATTCATGCCAGAGTTTCTAGGCCTGTGATTTTTTTCTCAGGACAGGATCCACAATTTTCTTCAGATTCCCCAAAGGGATTTGTGACTCCCCAAAGTTACAGGATTGTAGATGGCAAATAATTCTTCTCTAGCCAGGCTGCCTGAACGGCCGTCTGAGGAAAGAATGGAGGGGCTCCAACCAACCTTCCCTCCTGAGTGTCCTCAGTGGCTGGCTCTCCAGAGGGTAGTTAGCTGGCCACCAAAAGGGTCCAGAGAGGAAGGGACAAGTACTCACTGTTTGGCTGACGCAGATGGGTACGCGAGTCTCACCTGTGGGATGAGTGCAGCATCAGGGATCCCCAGTGGAGTGATGCTCTACGTTGATGCTCTAAGCTGCTCGGTGATGCAGCGCTGAAGTTCCAGGTTATCAGCTGGCTCAGAATGAGACCCCATCAATGACCGGGTCTATGGAAGGTAAAATTCAATTTCAGGAAGCAAGTAGGTGGGCTTGGCTTCTGGCAACATGGAGAACTGAGTTGACTCGGTCTCTCCTTCTGCTTCAAACACAGAGAGATTGTGGGAGAAAGAAAAACTTTGTCATTGTTTTTTTGTGATACAGGTTGAATTCAAAAGAAAGAAATGGGAACTCTTACATGCCAGAAGTAAAGCGTGAGCTCAAATTAGAACAGTCAGCTGGAGCTGAAGCCACAGTGGCCCAGGACACTAAAAGATAGACTTTTAATGCACATGAATGGATAGGAAACATGACCTTGAGTCCATTCAAGGTAAGGAGTTAGAATAGAGGTTTCAGGCTAAAGCCTGAAGGTCTTGAAGAGCTGCTGGTTGATGAGAAGGGGCCCAGAGAATGCCATCCAATGGTCCAGATAGGCATTAAGGAAGTTTTCTGCTTGGCCCAGGGTTCTAAGCAGGAATGAACACACACACACAAAACATCGGCTGTGAATGAAATTAAAAGACAATCTTACACTTCATGTTCAGGGGTGGAATGTGAATTTACACTACTCAAATGGACTGGGACTCCCTAGCTGAGGAAAAAATGCTCCAAACTGGCAATGTCCAATGGATGACTGCACAGGATGAGGGCTGCCGCCTCACACCCAGAAAGGTAACTTCTATAGCGATGAGTGTATACAGATTGTCACGCACACACACACACCAACCACCACAGGAGAAACGAAAGATAATTAAACAATCTGGAAGAGACTATAAAATGAAAATTTGTAAAATATAAAATAAGATGTAGAAACCATTAGAAAAGAAGAATTAAAAATGTCAACAAAGGTTTGCAAAAGAACCAACTAGGAATTGTAGGAATGAGAATCATCACTGAAGGTAAAAACTCTGCGGCGTGTCTCCCTGCCAGGCCTGTCTTGCCTGCCGTCACTGTCCTCTCCAGGCTGCCCGTCCACAGTTCGCTCTTCCCTGAAAGGGAAAGTGAAGTGACCCCATCCCTCTAGTTTCTTACCAGGCCTGTGATCCCCCGGCTGGGTAGAGCCTTGCTAGGGCTTTAGGAGCTGCCTAGGAAGTTTTTCTAAAAGCCACGCTGACACTGCTTTCCTGGCCCCAGGAGGAGAGGACATGTGGCAGGGCCTGTAGAACACCTTCTTCGGGACCCTTGGAGAAGGCGGCTTCCCACCACAAAGTGGGGTGATTGCAAAAGGATGAAGAGTAAGACGCTAACTCTCAGGTTCATTGAGGGCCCTCTAGGGAATCCCCTGATCCCTGACCTACTTCGGCCTGGTCTCTGAAAACTGGCTGCTGCTCCACCCAGGTCTGCGGACCCCTTCCCATTCTCTCCTTGGATAACTGCGAACCACATTCTTCTGCCTGCCTCTCCCAGGCTTGGTACCCACCTGGCGGCCTCTGCTTTGACGGGCCCCAGCCCTGGGTTGGCTGTACGCTGAGGACGACATTTTCACAGCCAAGTTGGATCTTTCTAGAAGGCTCACCCTCCCTTTGCTTCTGTTCCCAGGAGTTGCTTTTTTCTGAGAGGCTCCTGAAGAGGAAATATAGCTGCTGCAAGGGCCCCAAGCGCCCTGATCGGGAAGCAGAAGGTGAGTGCTCACAGGCCCGGGACTCGGGGCCCCCGAGAGCCGCAGTCACTAGAATGGTGTGGTGGTCTGGGCAGCTCGCTGACGGCCGAAGGAAACAGTGCCATTAGCACCATCACCCGGCAGCAGCATCTCTGCTGACAGAACACCCGTTGGCTTCAGAGGGACCTGGCCACCGGTGATGTTCAAATGCCCTCTGCCTCCTTCCAGCCTGTACCTGCTCCAACGCTGAGTCAGCAATGAAAGCTATTTCTGGGACAAAGTGAGGACCTTTGTAATCTTAAATTACTGGTACCATCTAACTCCCTATATGCAGCAAAATGCCTCTTAATAAAATCACCTTGATTTCCATAAGTGTGCAGTCCATCATCACGATGATGATTGTATTAGGCCACTGAAGTTCCCCTCAGAGAGTGTCAAAAGGCTAGCATGCAGGGCTCCAGTTTAGTGGTGGGAAGCTGAGTGTCCAGTTTCCTACCAGAAACTAAAACCTTGACTCTGGATATCTGAACAGACCTTCATATTCAATGATATCCCAAGGGAAGAATTGTAGTGAAGATAGGCTTTATCATAACCCAAAATAAAATCCCCAAGAAACTCCCCTAGATAGGCTACTTCTATCATAGTGGTATGAAAATAAATACTTTCAATTCAGTTTTTACTCCTGTGTTAAAAATCACAATCAGGAAGATGACCCATGACAATTTTCTTCTCATTGCTTCCCCTGAAGCAGACCTGATACATGTGGGCTCTGCCTTGCAGTTTCAATAGAGGCGCATGGCACGTGTTCTTGGGCCTTTTAGTAGCCGCGCAGTCGGGGGCCTGCCGTTCAGAGGTGGGTCGGATGGAGGGAGCACAAAAGCCCTCTCCGTTAGGTGCCTTCTCAGGAGACAGGGGAATGGCTGCGAGGAAGACCTTCCTGAGCCCCGGTCCCCATTCTGCCAGGAACTGGATGTGAGACAACCTTTCTGGGCCCGAGTCTCCTTATTTATACAAAAAATAAGTGAAGATAATAGCTTACCTCATAGAGTTATTTTGAGGATCAATGTATAAATACCTGTAAAGGACTTAACTTGTAATAAGTTAATTATTAGCTAAGTGAAACTTCTTTCATTGCCAGAGCAAGTGCTACATAGTATCACACACCGCAGAAAGAGACCCCTCTGAAATTCCACGTGCAGAGGAAATCCATTTATGGCTATGTAGCCGCTGGGGAAGATATAGATATTTCCAAGAATATGTGGGCATTCTTAACTGAAAGAACATATCTTCATTAAAGAAGCATAGGACTTTGGTGGGCTGCTCTAAATGCAGGCTCTTCTGACAAATGAAGGCAGGATTAGCTCCTAGCTCACAGAGGTATCGGGAATTAATAGCATAACCAATGTAAAAGTGATTAGCACGGTGCTTGGCACAAGGCAGCACTCAGTAGATGCTGGCTGTGACATGTCTGAGGCGCCCGCACACAGCGTCCCATCTAAAGCTTACCCCGATCCATTTGCAAGCTTATATTCACCGGCAGCCTTCAGGGGCCTGGAGCGATTCCGTGAAGGTGTGTGCAGGTGCAGGAGCAGTGGGGCTGAGGCCTGGGCGGTGCGGCCTGTGCTCTTCATAAGAGGCCTCTCTGTTCCTCATCTGGCTTTCATTTTGAGAGCGTGAGGGCCTCCTAATCAACTCACAAGACTTGACCATCTTCTAATGCAGGGTTTTTGCAGTGTGCTCCCCTCCGCCAGGGCTGGGGCCGGTACCTACCCGAGTGACTCTGACCTCCAGTGACTCAGTGAGGCCATGCTGAGGCCTCTGCAACAAAGAAGAGCTGCTCCAGCGTCCTACAGTGTGCGGACCTTCCGCGCCCCAGGCCCTGAAACACCATGACGGGGCGGGGCGGGGATCAGCTCCTCTGTATAATGCACCTAAACACACTAATAGGAGCCCAGCCATCACTATACAGCAACACCCAGAACACCTTGCATGGCTGACATAACCGTCATTCTGTAACAGTTTATTCAGGTCTTAACCTTTGAGGGTCTCCCTTTCTCTCACTTGCTGCTAATCCATGGAATTCATTAGTGCCAACTCACTATTAAAAATGACTGTTGTGACCTCGGGGGCAGGTGTCCCTTGTTCTCCAAGACCTCAGTGACCAGTACAATCCAGCAACCTGGCTTACTTGTGCTTCTAAGCAAGCAAATTACAAAAACCTTAAGGAGTGAAAGGCAGGAAGGCCGATATTCACTGTGCACTTGGATCTTGGAATTGCTGGGGAAGAAATGCTGCTGCATTTCACACTGTGGTTCCACCTGCAGAAGGGTCAGCCTTGGAAGTGACCAAGTGGCATTGCACTGCACCGCCCCCTTTATAGGGGATTTTCATACAGATTATCTCATTCAAATCTACCACACCCTGTGAAGTAGGCAGGACATTTTAAAGAGAGAGAGAAAAAACGACTGAACCTCGAGGAGGTTAAGTGACCTGCCCCAGGTCCCAGAGCTCAACCGGTGCTCTACTTTTGGTCTGGTGTCCAGCCTGCTCGGCCCCCCAGCCCCCCAGCGTAGCTTCGGGAAGGGAGCTAACCCTGTGCCCAAGCAGCCCCAGCGGGCGTGCTGTGCGAGTCTAGGAAGATGATTAGAACACGACAATTTGAACAGCGCGGTGGGATTTAATTGTTCGGAAGGTATTCAACACGGTATTTCCAAACACTACAGGACACTGGAGACCGTTTTCCCAGATAATGACACGCTACCTTAATTTTGGAAAGTGCTCTCATGTTCACAAAGCACTTTCACAATTATCTTCTTTGATTCGGGACCCAACCTGGGATTGGTGTGAAAGATTTCATTTTCCTTACAGGTACAGTAACGTGCTGGAGCTGAGAGAAAGGGAGACAAACAGGCCTTTTTGATACCACCTTCCTCTCTGCTTACCTGCGACCCGCAGGCCAGGTGTGCCCACTGGGCCAGGGATGGAGCCCTGAGCCCACCTCTTTCTACCCTATAGGCACCACCCACTTGGCTTTCTGGCCTGGTGAGCTTTCTGACCTCAGAGGGATATGTGTTTTACTGCCTGCAAAGGTGTTTTACTGACTTGAGTTAATGTCCACAGGGGCTCATTTGAAAGCAAGCTTATGGGTGAGCCAAACGGTCCAGCTGCAGCTGCTGGGACTGAGGGGCTGGGGAAGGCATTATAGGCCTGGAGGGGTCTTAAGGAGACACGAAGTGTGAAACCCTTCCCAACTGCGGATTTAAACCTCCCCGGGTGAAAGCTAGCCCTAGCTCGTTTCCTTCCTTCCTTCTTTCCTTCCTTCCTTCCTTTTTCTTTCTTTCTTTCTTTCTTTCTTTCTTTCTTTCTTTCTTTCTTTCTTTCTTTCTTTCTTTCTTTCTCTTTCTGTCTTTCTTTTTCTCTTTTCCTTCCTTCCTTCCTTCCTTCTTCCCTCCCTCCTTCCCTCTTTTCTTTCTTTCTTTCTCCCTTCCCTTCCCTTCCCGTCCCTTCCCTTCCCTTCCTTTTCTTTTCCTTTCCTTTCCTTCCTTCCTTTCTTTTTTCTTTCTTGACTCTATAGCCAAGGGGATGACCTACCAGGCCTTGGCAGTCTGCTCATTCTTGGGTGGATTTCTCTGCAAAGGCTGCTGAGGCCTCCACACCACGAGGGCGTGAAAAAGAAGTGGGAAGAGATGAGGCTGCCCTGGGACAGGAGCCAGGGCAGAACCGGCTCAGGCTGCCTGAGTGTGAGAAGGAGTGTCGACGCCCCAATTACAGCATTCAAGGGAGCACGGAGGCGGGTCTACCCTCCAAAGGAGTGAGTGGTTTCCCTCTGGATCGTTGATTAGCTTTCTGGCTAGTCTTGCTGCCTGCATGCTTGTCCTTCTATAGTTTCTCCTCACACACGAGCCAGAGCCATATTTTTGAAACAGACCCTGTCTCTCTGCATCTCCAGGCCCTGCAGGATTTACCTGCCTCTGGTGTTGTCTCCTAATCTGCTCCTCCTCTCATTGCTCCACCCACTGTCCTCCTGCCTGCTCCTGGTCAGCCATGCTTGCTGCCCCTAGGGCTTTTGCACCAATGTGATACCTTCTGTGGAAAAGCTCCTCCCCTAGACATTCACAGCCTTCAAACCTTGGATTAGATTTTCCCCTCCTGTGAACTGCCCCCTCCCCCAGGGTGCTGTCTTCTTACCCTGCTGTCTACTTTTTCCACTGTACCATTCATTTTCCAACCCACGCCTTTACTCTGTATTCGTTGTCTATCTTCTCCTACTAGAAAGTGAACTTCCTGGGGCAGGGACATCTCTGTCTTGATCACTGATGCGTCTCCAGTGCCCACGTGGTGCCTGGCACGTGGTCAATGCTCAGCTTTGATTGGGTGAGCGGAAGGGCCTCCATGGGCTGCATGCAGCCATGGTGGTCCTCACTTCCAGACTGGCCACTCCAAGATGCCTGGTGTCTCCTTCATGTCAGAACAGGACCCCACTGGAGACCACAGAGGCCCACGTCAGCATCCAAGCTTCTGGAAGAAGGGCTGTAATGCCGGGCAGGGAGTCTGGCTCCTGTGGAGCCAGCTGAAAGGTTCTTGTTTTAGCAGGGACCAGAGACAGAAACCTACTCCTCTCAGCGGCAGGCATGGGGTGGGGTGGGGTGGGGTGGGGTCGGGGCTCCAGCACAGGAGGCCAACTCCAGCCCCAGATGGGGCAGCAAGCCTCACTCAAAATCCTTCTGCTTCCCGGGATAGGTAACCTCCAACCTCACCAGCCATGGTCAGCCTGGGCCCCAACACTCAGCAGGACTGTTCCAGGTGGAGGGCTAGCTAGCAGAAGAGCAGAACCAGACATTGTTACATAATTTGCAGGGAGCCATCTAAAATGAAAGTGTGGGGCCTTGTGGTAAAACTGTATTAAGAATTTCAGGACAGTGAGAGACCATTAACCCAAGTGCAACGCCCTTCTGAGGACTGACCACACGGACGGCATTCTCAGCTCTCCCAGCCAGGAAATCCCCACCACTGATGCAAATCATTTGTGCTTGAACTGTGCAGCATGGTTCTCCTTGAAGGAAGAATCTCTAGGATGTAGTGGGAGTCAGCCTCAGAGAAAACCTCAGGCGACCAAACACTGTACCCCTGCAACTAGCAGGACCTGCTGTCACGTTGCAGGATAGGGGGAGGGTTGGGGAAGGGGCAAAATGATGTGACATCAAAGGTGCCATCTGGGGCTAGGTTGGGTTAATGTCCAGGGGAAATGAGCAGCCAGGATTCTGGAACATTTTCCATTCAAAAAGGCAGTCAGAGGTCAGCAACAGGTAAGAGTGGTGGAAACAGAAAACTATAACAAGGAGAAGTGAAGCCCTTGTTGGCTGATGTGGTTGTGGCCTGTTACCCTGGGAAGCCCAGGGCCTTTGCACACGAATCAGCTGAAAGGGGAACACATTGTTAGAGTCCTAGCAACACTTAGTAGGTATCCACGGATGCCAGATGCTGAGACAGGTACTACCACCTTTCGTGTGAATAGCACTTTACAGTTTAACACGTGTTTCCATATGTAGGATTCCAGTGGATCGCTCGCTAACTCTATTAGCTTAGCAGAGTATCGATTTCCCCAGACCTGGGGACTCACTCTCCTAGGTCAACAGAGTTGCTAAGGACCAGAGAGGGCTCTGGAACTCAGTTCTTCTGGCTTCGGGTCCAGCACTTTCTTCCATTCGCCCATGAAGCTCCTCTCACTGGTGGCCACCATCTTCCCAGGGCTTATGGCCTGAGACAGACGGCTGCGTCCAGGGCCTCCCAGGCACAGGGCCACGTGCTGACTAACTGCCTCCAACAGGCCGTATCCTGCCAGCCCAGCCAGAGGGAGCTGCTGGGGAGGCGGGGTACCAGCCCTGTGCTCAAGGGAAGGTGGGTTTTCAGAGAGATTGGAGATTTCTCTCACACAAACATTATAGGAACTGCTTTTTCTGGGGGGTAGGGGGTGGGAGGGAGGAGTCACTCAATAAGTGTGAACTACAAATTAAATGAAGATGAATAAGAGGGTGCTATCCTGAATGACTATGTATTCTGAAACGACCCACTAACCTTTTACCAGAAGGACTTCTTCCTTTGAAGCGTTGGTGGCTTCCTGCACTAAAGGTGTGTTGACGGTTTGCAAGTCCCATTATTGTGCACAGCTAACTGCTTTGAGAAACCTGGTGCCTGCAGATGCAGTCAGTGGGTTTAAGTCAGATACCTTAATCATGAACTTTTTCTCTAAAAATTACAAGGGCAATTAGTCCATGTTAATGGAATAATCTCTTGATGAGTTGTTTTTTTTTTAAACTGAAGCTCCATTGGAGTCCCACTAGTAAGAAAATACATCTTAAAATCATTTCCATTTTAGAACAGGCACATGTTAAAAACAGCTGAACTTATTTTTCCCTCTTCAATTTCTGCAAAATTCACTCCTAAGTTTACTCTATGCCAAGTCTCAGAACTGAGCACATTTTTATGGTCTAGTTATAAACCCTAGAAAAACAAGGTTTATAGGAAATGTTGACACAACCTTAACTAAAGTGGTGCTAGCTGACACCTCTATATTTTCAATTTGGGGATTTCTACTGGGAAAATATAAACGCTAATTCAGCAAAGGAAGCCAACTATAATAAAAATGTTGTAGTCTTCCTGTTCACCCCATGAAGTTTTACTTCAAAAGATGCCAGTGCAACGTGGAGGTGAGTTAGCATTAGAATGCTCAGTATGTAGGGCACCTGCAAATAGCTCAGCCTCCAGGTTACTTATAAACTTCGCCTGGGAATGCATGACCTCACCATGAGTCATGGCTACCCACTGCAGTCCAGGCGAAGAGGAGGCAGAAGGTTCCAGTCTTTACCAAAACATGTCTACTACTCTCTCACTGCAAACCTCCAAGTCTGCCCAAAATAGAGACAAAAGGAGATTTTTCACAGACCAGTAACGCAAAACCCTAAAACACACCAAAGCCCAAGATGAACGGTGCTGCGCAGGCACACGCTGGAAGGCTGATCAGGAGCGCAGCCGGCTTTGTCCGCCCCGGGCCAGTAGCCGTGCCAGCGGGCCCCAGGTGTAAGGGCACGCTGGAACACCAGGCCAAAGAGCCAACGACAATTCCGATTTCCCGATCCCTCTAAACAGCCCAGATGAGAAGCACATGTGTTCCATATTTAGCCTTTGCTTCCCCCCACCCCCCTTCTGAAATAGGAGGAGGTGGGAGAAAGGGTGAAGTTTGACTCGGGTCCAGAGATAAAGACTGACACACACAAATGGGCCATAATAGGGGGCAAAGTGAGTCACGCTGAAGTAAATGTTTTAAAATCCTCGGCTAGCTAGACTAAACAGCGTGGGCATGGCAGTCGGGAGACCCAGCTGCCGCGACTCCAGGAGCCTGCGAAGCCTCCCTCGCGTCTCTGTTCAGCGCCTGTAAACGGGGACCAGCCTCCAGGACCACAGGAGGAGTGCGGAGGGGAAGCAGCGCCCCTGGCAGTGCTCTGTGAATTCGAACCCGCAAGCCAAATGGGAGTCCTACTTTGTGTTGATCGTGTTTCTACTTAGGAAAACTATGTTCAGAAAATGGAAATATTTTCAAACTGAGGGGCAAATCCATTAGGATAAAAGGGAAAAAAATCCTCCCTAGCATGTTCCTAATTGCTTTGAGTTCACCCTAGAACTGAGTCGGAGGGGCGCTTATTGCTGACAACTTTGCTTTGCATCACATCTAATCGTCGACTATAAAGGCCATTGGGTTACACCCCAATTACCATCACATGTGCCCGAACTTCACCAGCTCACAAGGGACCACGAAGTTACGTATCTTCATGAACAGAAAGCCTTTCGGATGATTATTTTTTTCCTCTCAGGTCTCTAAGCCTGTTGGCAGCTTTTTCCCAGAGTGTTTTCAAAAGCTTTCACAAGATATTCTCATAAGGTTGGCAAAAAATATGAAGCATATTTTAAGACTAATGCTTAACTTCTGCAGGCCCTGATTGTTTTTCAGGTTGAAAACGAAGACAGCGAGTTTCTGGATGTACCTGTCAAGACTAAATGATTGTTCATTTCCTGTGAATTGGGAATAACGTAATAACAGGCAGCTGGGGAGCGAGGCTGCGTTTCTTGCTTTTTCCTCTTCCAGAAGCTGGGTCCCTTACCAGCTGGGAAATATTGCTGCCTGAACGTGCTGAAAAACTTAGGGGAAATGAAAAGAACAGCCACATTCTAGATGTCAGCAATCAGTTTGATGGTCTTACCTGTATCAACCTGAGAAGATTTTAATAGCAAAGTATACAAAGATTAATTTAATTTAAAATGAGCTCTTAGGGAAAAAAGGGAAGGATGTACAAAGCCACAAAAATCTTTCTCTAGAATTGTGCTGATTAGAATTAACTCTGCTGAAATTATGCATGCCTATAACTGTGTGAGTTTAAGAGAAACAATTTAAGCCCTGGGCCAGTGTGGCTCAGCTGGTTGGAGTGTTGTCCTGTAAACCGAAAGGACGCAGGTTCGGTTCCCGGTCAGGGTACATGCCTAGACTGTGGGCTCAGTTCCAAGTCAGGAGTGCATGCAAGTGGCAACCAATCAATTTCTCTCTCACGCTGATGTGTATTTCTCTCTCCCTCCCTAACCCTCTCTCTAAAATCAATAAGCATATCTACAGGTGAGGATAAAAAAACGAGAGAGAGAGAAACAACTTAAAATAATAAAGTATTTTTCACTCAAGAGAACAGATTAATATGAATCAAAGGATCTGTGTCTTACCAAAGCAGTCATCACCTGGCACAAAAATAACATCAGTTCAGTTCTGATTAACATTGGAATTCAGCAAAATGTAATCCCAGGCACTTATTGTAGATGCCCACTTACAACTTTTAATAAATTTCATTCGGTGTGTCCGTAGCCCGGGCACTACACATTGTGATTGTATCAAATATCAGATGCGAAGAGATGGAGCCAGTGTCCCCATTCAGGTGGCTCGCGTTCCAGCTCGTCACCACCACCAGAGAAAGGGGAGGTGGGGTGGCAGGAGGGGAGTTGCTTGGATTCTTCAGGTAGCTGGCATCTCCCGGAAGGTAAGGGGAGGAAGGAAGAGCCAAGGCACAGGAAAGTCTGCCAGTGAAATCTTATACTGTCCTTGCCCATTGCACTCCGAACTGTGTGGAAGAAAAGAAATCTAGGGTCTGAGGAGAGTATGGGGATAACACAACAAATCGTCCCGGACCACTGCGTATGTGTAGTTCTTGGCCCTGGCTAGGCGTCGGAATTACCAGTAGAACTTTCAAAAAACAATTGGATCCTGTTCAGTTCTGGGGTAAAGCGTGAGCATGATATCTGTATATTTCAAAAATATATACATTTAAAAAACAAAACAAAATCAACACTTAGTTCTGAATGCTGAGTTGGGTTGAAAACCATGGGTAGGTAGTACTTGAAAATAAACTAAAAGGTGAATTTGGCAATTGCTAAATCTAAATCTCTCTATCTTGTTTGAGTCTAAAGAAAGAGCTGCATGTCCTGAAGTACATCAGATAGACAGAAGATGATTTGGATGACAATAAAGTCACTCCTGGAGCTCTTTGGGCCTCTTCTCTAGGGGACAGAGCACATACACACCCACTACGGTATTTCTCCCCCTGCCCCCGGCCCTCTTCCCTTACTGCAAGAGTCACCACCCCCTGTTACAGAAGAGAAAACATGCCACATCCAGCCAAGTCCCCCACCAGTGCAGATGGGCGAGCTGACCCCTGTTCTGTGTTCCTTACCCGGATGCAACTCCTTAGGCCTGCCAGCTGCTGAGCGACATGCCTGTGGCAGGATCAGGGTCCTCTGCTCCCAGCTGATTTTATGCTCATGTATTCAATAGCCGAGATGAGAGAACACTTAGCTCCCAAGTTGACTGCAAATGGAGAGAAGGTCCGTGTTTTGTTTTCACCTTAAAGAATTAGCCATCATCCAGCATGTATGATAGTTTTTGGCTTTTCACTCCACACAAGTCCTTTTCTTATGTTAGCATGTCATGCCACCCATGTCTGTTTGTTGCTTCCTGGGATTCCATGGAGAAGGCAGAAGGAAACGGTGCAGTGGAGACAGTAAGCCCAGGGCCCCCTGCAGGCCTCTTGCAGCAGCCTCCCCAGCCCACTCCGCCCCCGCCAGCTGCTTTCACATCACAAGAAGCAAACGATCCCAGGTCAAGGATGGAAGAAGAGACTAAGAAATCTTTCAGTCACGTTTGGGTTTATTTCCCTGCCACCTGAGTAAGCTTTGAGTAACATTAGTCTCATGATTCAACTATTCTGATGGAAAGAAATAAGGATCAAAGCGTACGGGGCAGGTGGATGGCTTAGGGCTGGAAGTTACCCTTATCTGGGAAGACCTTTGGGAATGGACTCCAGGAAAAACCTATTACAAAGCACGGCACTGGAAGCTATGCTTTGCTGCTAAAATTTACCTACTTAAGAAGGTTACTTAGTATTTTATGTTAACATAGACAAAAAGCTTCCTAGATAAGATTACTTTTGAAGATCTGCGATGTTACGATAGCTACCGCAGTGGCACAAGTGCAGCGTTAAAACGTGATGGCAAGCTCCCCTCAGACACTCGCATTTCACAGACCAACACAACGTGTTGTTCTTGCTGGTTTACCCCATCAAGCAAAAATATATTTACAAAAAGCATCCCTCTGGTTTTGATAAATTAGCAGGCTCATTATTTTATGATATTTTATCTTCTTCATGTGTGAGTTTAAAGATTGGTGGTATTTTAATTATGTTTAAACCCCGTCTGGTTTTATAATAGCCTATAGAGAAACATTTTTGACAGTTACAGAAAGGAATTTTATAGAGTTGAATATATGGAATGTAGCCAACCTTTTAAACCAAGTATACAGAGCTGCTTTGGGGGACAGAAACGCTAAATAGGTTTCACCTAAGCACTGACCGACTGGCAGCTCACTGAAGTGTTATCTTGAGAAAGCTGGTCAGGGCAAGACAGTGTGCCAAGATGGACCTAGTGGTGCTGGTCACAGGAGAAGCACCAGGTCCTGGCACCACTTGTTTGCCGTCTCTGCCGTGGGAAACAAAGGAAATACTGAACCGTGTAGTGAATGCATATTTCACTACTAACAAAGACTATTGAAATACACGAAGAATTCCTTTGATGCCATGGCTTTTGCCAAGCAAAGACTCAATTGATCATTTCAAATAGTTTCAGATTTAAAAGCCTTATTAAAAGTGTTTCAAGACTATCTGCGTGTCCAGAAGAATAAGGATTACGTGAAACTCTGTCATTGTTGTAGTAGGGAATATCAGTCAGAATCTTCCAGTTATACAAGCCACACGCAAATAAGGCCTTTTCCTTGAATTCCATTATCCTCAGATACGCTCAGCCTAGTTATTTTAATTAATGTAGTTTTTATTGCACGCAAGGCAAATGTCATCATTTACTCTCGTGATTATGGCGCCCAAGGGGAAGTTAGTAAGCCCATCATATTTCTAAGTTTTCTCTTACAATATTAGTGAGGGTACAACTCTAGCAAAGTCACTGTTTCCTATTAAAGATAATATAAAGGGAAAGAAACATGGGGGTTATCCCTCTGGAGAAACTATGAGTTTGAGATGATTAACGTTGCAAATAAATGCCTTTCTTATTGAGGCAGTGGCCTTTCCATCAGAGTGAGTTGTATTAAATTGCAAAATTTAATTTCAGATGGAAAAAATGTTCCTCAATGCTACTGTAAATAGTGACACACTTATACACATATCTTTGGCATGTTTTCTACCAAAGATTTGTCATTCCAGATCATTTTCATTGTGTCTGTCTTAGTTGTAGACTATTCCTCTTAGTTTTCCAATGAATGGACACTTTTTATTACCTATTGATTGGACCCTTGAAGACATGGGTTGGCTAGGAAGGGTTTGGGTTCCAGTTAATTTATACAGCCCAGTAAGTGGATAGTTATGAATGGAAACCTCTAAGAATTTGTTATTTCTTTCTATACTGCTCTTCCTATTCTCCCTTAGCTAACAAATCTCAGACAGCCAATCATACTCCTACATTTCCAGTGCCATCTAAACGTGACCATGGACCATCTTGCCACTTTCTTCAAAGCAACGTGAGCCCAATCTGAAGTCTGCTTTAACTCATACTTGTCTCCATTTCTCTGCAAGCATTCCACATACAGGGTTTTGTTCTTAATTTGGCTTTAAGTTATGAAAGTAGCTTGCCTGAGTTGTAGGAAGAAGCATGACATGATTTTTTCTGAATTCTCATATTGCCCTCCTAGAGGGGCACATTGTCTTTTCTGTTTCCATATAACAGTATGCTTTGGGGACCTCTGGGGGCTGAATGCCGGGGCTGGCACTGAGCCCTACCGGGAGCCATGTGGGAGATGCGTTCCTTCTTTGGGGTCACTCTTCTAGAGATGGTTGTATTCACCAACATGGATCATTGATCCACAGGTATGTATATGCAGAACCTCTGAGAGAAGAGATGTGGAGGATGATTTGTCTTTATTCAACCCTAGTGACCAGCACAACAGACGAAAAAAAAAAAAAAGATTATTTTATATGTGGATATTCTGAGCTGTGTGAGTAGAATGTGATCATTTGCCCTCATTTCAGCATTTGGCAGAAACTACTTTTAGAGCCTGTGACAGGACTGCTGGTTTCCTATACATTATTTGTTCTCCTTTACTTCCAGCAGTGTTCCCAGCGAAAAGACTTCATTTCCCAGACTCCCTTGCAGGCGGGAGACCTGGAGCACTGAGGTGGAAGCCCACTTCCTTGGGTGGAACTTTTGCTGTCTGACTGTTGCTTGACCACCACAAAGTAAGAGTTTCTCCTTTCATCCTCTGTCATCAGACTGCTGAGCCCTTAGAACTGGTCTTAGCCCATGCCACAGGAGCTGTGAGTCTGGCCCTTCCAGCAAACAGTTTTTATTGGGAAATAGAGTGGGGTGGCGGAGGTAGGAGGCATCTGGTTATGTTAACTCAGTGGCATAAAACGAAAATGGAAAAATGCCACTGAGGATCTTAATTTAAATCAAATTATAAATACATTGCCTAGAAAAATTTAGGTATGGTAAATCTAGTGGGGAGGTTACATTTCACCATTATATGCACTAATAAGGGTAGATTTGTTACTTGAATCAGAAAACGTTAAGCACTACTAGTTACCAGCAATAGTGCTAAGTGTTCGGAATAAATCATGAGCAAGAGAGACTCAGTCCTGGCCCTCCTGGAGTGGACCGTCTAATGAGGAAGTCGTACAACAATAAGCAATCAGGGCAGAGACGGCCCACTTCAGGGGACGTTATTCACATAGACCACGATGTAAGTCGTGCCCCACTGTGAGGCATGACCTGTCCAACTAGGCAGGACGTGGCCCTGCAAACAAGTTTTCTAAAGTGTGCTTAATACTGTAAATGGTGATGGGGGTGCCCTGTGCCATGGAAGCATGTAGCAACAGCATCTGACCGGACCTAGGAGGTGGGTCCTTGGAGTAAGTGACATCAGAGTTGAGACTTAAGACCAGCCTGAGTTAGCCAGATCGAAAGGAAGAAGAGTTGTCCAGGCCAAGGACAAAGGGTGGTGAGGCTGAGTTAACCAAGGGATGGAGATGAGGAACATCAGGGTAACTCAATGGTGCTGGCCATCAGGAAGGCTCCCATTTCTAGTTTTACAAACCTAGATCACCCACCGCCAAACTTGATGGATTCCAGAAAAGGAGGAACTCCTCACCTCCCATGTCTGTTTTCTAACGAGGTCTCAGCAACCTTTCCCCATGCAGTATAGTTGGGTCAAAAGCTGAGACTAGAAGTAACAACTGCGGACGATTCCCTGCCTTCAGACAGATGGGCCCCAGTGGTGGGCTCTGGTTCCTGCCACCTGTTTAATTTCATCAAATGTCAAACATTTTGACTTAGGCAAACTTAATCACTTTGATTGCAAGATTCCTCAGCCAAAGTCTCTTATTTTAAGGGTTTTGGGGTTTAAAAGCAGATAAACATTTGGGGGGTTAAATTTCATAGTTCTTAAATGGCTTGCATGGTATGATCATCTCCATGGGCAGAGACTACTTCTCTCTTGTCCCTTAGCATTTAGCACAGTAGCTGGCACAAGCTAACATTACGGAATGAATGAATGAATGAATGAATGAACGAACGAACAAACGGTCAGTCAGCCTTGCCCTGCCCACAATTTCCCCATGTAATCTACTCCAAAAAGTGGTGGACTGGTTTCCGGGCAGGGCAAGTCCCCGTCAAACTCAGTTTTCACAAGAGATTCCCAGCTTGCCGACTGTTTAAGTTTTGGGTCTGCCCTTCCTTGGCATCCTGGAATGGAAGCACTCTGGGTACTAGTCAAAGTGTATCATTTCAAAATCGCTGCGACCTGACACATCAAAATTTAGTTTATTACCCTAAAAAGAAAATCACACAAGAGTGAAAAGATGTATGCACAAGAATATTTGCTCCATCGTTTTTCACTATTGTTTTTTGCCTTGTTTGTAGTCTGCCTTTTCCCTCTAGAATGTAAACAGCAGGTGAACAGGATGCCTGGCTGTCCAGGTGACTTGAACCCTCGGTGCACGTGGGTTAGCTCCTTGGAAAAGCAGAGGCTGAGATTTATTGGGGGAAATGCCAGTGACAGACAGAGGCAGTAGCAGGAGGCAGGCAGCAAGTTTGATGCCTAGGAATGGAGAAAGGGAAGGAAGGAAGATCAGGTTGAAAGAATTTCAGACCATAGCACAGTTCTAAGAAAGTTCTGGCCAGGCTCCTGGGAGGTCCTTGAGCCAAAGTTCTTGCATCCTGTGGAACAAATCAGGACCCTCACCTCCACAGTGCTCTGTCATTGGTGGGGACCGGGAACAGGGACCGGTGGCGGCCTTGGTGTGAACCTGGTGGTGAACCCAGAAGGAGATCCAAGCAGCATATTCCCATGGCTGCCACGGCCTGGAATGGGGCAGATTCTTTATACATATTTGTTTAAAAAAATAAATGCATGCAAAGTTTCCCAAAGTAGTCTACAACTCAGGAGAGGTTAAGAACTACTGGTCTAAAATTGTTCCCATGATAAGTTTTACATTCATACCACACGGTTTTTATTTTCATCGATTTTCTTTCCTGAATTGGGTGATAGTATTTTTATTCCAACCCCCTTGACAGCTGACAAAAGAAACATCTTCATAAGACCCGTTGTCTTTTTCACTTTAAAGTGCCACCGGGACACTTCCCACTGTGTCACTCTGTGCCTTTTTATGAAGACCCACGGGGAAAAATTTCTTTCCTGTCTCAGTACCAGGAAGAGTTGTGTTTCAGGTGGGCAATTGGTTTGTACATTTAAATAACGAAATAATTAAGTAATTAAGTAATTTAATAAAGTAATTGACAATGCGATCCGAGTTCCCTTTTTTGTATATGTGCCAGAAAGTTTGGAACCAAACTTGTAGTCCATTTGCAGCAAATGCATAGGAACTCCTACAAATATTTTCTTATAATATTTCAACAAATACTGATTTTGGACTAAGCTTTTCATGGGTTAATCTTATTTTTCCTGCCCTAATTCTCTTGTCCCTGTTCACAACTTATTTTTACCTTCTCTCCTTATACTACATACATTTTATTAGGCTGCCTTATATGTTTTGAAATATGGTGGGGTATAATAATTGGTTGTTTTTGTTGTTTAAAGCCTCAAATCCACACACACTCCTCTCCAACTCTTCCCCGGTGCTCACTGTGCTCTTCTTGGTCCTCCACTTCAGTTTTTACTACATTTTGTTACAGTGATTTCCTTTGGCAGGGGTGGGGGAGTGGGGGGGTGTATTGCCTATCCTGAAGCAGAGCATTTTGATTCATCTCTATTAATTTAGCCATGTCACAAAGTAAAATCACTATTAATTACACTATTTATTAATTATCATGCTCAGCCAAACCCTCTCCTTTATTCCATTTCCAACATCTTCCATAGCTAATTATGGGAAACTTTCTTTTTCTACTTTACTCATTTCCAAATGGCTTACAATTTTTTATGAGGATAGTCTCTTTATCAGCAGAGAGAGAAAAGCATAAAGATACATTAAAGTTTACATCTAGTATAACTTCTAAGAGATTTTAGTCTCCTCCCAATCATCCTTAAACGTAATGGAGATTTAGAACAACTCAGATATATGTATACAACAGAGAGTACAAAAAAAGCCCCAGAAATTTATTTTAGCTTAGAACTGAGAATAGAAAATCATATTAGAGGCAAATTATCCCCTCACTCCGATGCCCTCTGTATACTTAATCAATAAGAACAACCAAATCAGACAGAGTGCCAGAAAAGCAGATGTGTCCATATGGAAAATGGAATGAGTTTCATTACTAAATAGCTAAATCTGTTTATCACTAGAAAGTAAATGTATTTGACCACTGCAAATTTAAAGGAGAATTCAGAGAATCTGATATGTGGGCCACTCAAGATTCACGTGAAATCAGGAGAATGAACAGACACCTTATTGGGAATGATTGATGGCCCCTGCTGTGATGAGCAAGTGTGAAAAACATATGCTGCCTCGCTTTATGGGTTTTGGCTGCCAGATGGTGCCTAGCCCCCCCAACCCACCCCGGAACCTGCCCTCACTCCCACCCATGCCAAACCCTCTCTCTTGTTATCCCCAGTCCCTGCAACCCACCCCCAACCAGAGTGGGGGCTGGGTGCAGTGGTGTGAGTCCCAGGTATGAAGTGCAGATGTCTGTTTTGCATATTATTGGGTAACATGAAAAGTTTAAACCAGAATGATTTGTTTCCTATGACATATGTTGCTCCCATCTAAGCATTGGTATCTCTCTCTCCTACTTGCAACTCATCTTTCTATCTTCATTGCCATACAGTTCCTAGAACACAGTAGTTACCGTGTATGAATAAATAAATGTATAGCTAAATACATAATCAACCCATAAAATAACCTCATAAGGAAGTAAATGAAGTGAATTTGGCATCATTTGATCTCTGTAAACCCAGGCATTCTCCCAGTGTTCTTAAGTCGTCTATGTAGTAAACTGTTGTAGAATTTGCTGGAAAGTCTCGACCTTCTCAGCGTGTCATTTCTGAGCTATGCCCTTTTCCCCTCTTGGAGAGCTGCGGCATCACTTGCTTCGCTGCAGCCTTCCCGGGCTGCTCTTCTTTTCCATAAGAGACCCAGTGGGATTGCGGCCACATTTACCGTCACTTTCCATTACCCAGATCATCTGGTTGTCCAGGCCCAGCTCCCTGCAGGCTACATGCTCTTTTACTGGGAATTAAATTTTCCATTTTTAAGATATATAAATGTATATTTACTATAATAGTAATGTAACCACATTACCAGGAAATCTAGAAAGTAGGCATGAAGGGAGGGAAAAAATCACTCATTAGACTAACTCAGGGTGTGAAACAACCTGTATGGAAATTTTGGTGAATTTCCTTGCAGTCTTTTTCCTCATACATCTGTTTTTACGTAGTTTCAGAGGGTTAGACTCATATACATACAATTTTATTCCCTGATTTTTTAACCAGTCAGAGAAGTAGGAACAACACTATTTAGCAGAGAGAATTTAATGCAAGAAATTGGTTAAACAGGTGTTAGAGGACTGAAATAAAACAGGCATAATAAGTGCAGGAGGCAGCTACTACCCCTAGGCTAGAGGAACAAAAGAGGAGGTCCAGGTGCGCAGGACTGGAATCTTGGGTTTGGAAGGGCTGCACACCCCTGGGAGGGGACACCACCAGGCCTGCGGCTGACAGCTCTCAGGGGAGAGGGGACGCGGGAGCTTCCGGGTGTGGGTCCGAAAGCTGAGACTGGAACTGATGCTGGTGCAATCAACCACCCCTGTTCAGAGCGAAGCGCTGTAGTGGGGTAACCGATGAGACAGGAAGCACACAAGAAGGGGCCTGTTCCTTCTCACCAATCCTGCTTTCAGTCTCCCTGGAGTCTAATAGGGAGCCAGGAGCAAAACAATGTTGGTTTGCAGAGTTCCAGCTCCAGCACAACAGAGCATCCAAGATGGGGGCCGGCAACTTAATAACCAACCCACACCTTCAGCTTTGTTTGGAGTGCTGCTGCACAGCCTACGTTTTAAACAGCTGCACCATGTTCCACACAACCCTTGTACCTCGTTGCCTTAACCATTTCCTTATTGTTGGTGGTTTAGTTTATGGACAAGATTTTACATTTGAAAATCATGACGCAATGCAAACTGTGCATTTGTTTTTCCATTCCCTTAGGATAAGTTCTTAGAAGACTAATCTCTGTGTCAAAGGACAGATGAAAGCGTCATGACTCTTACTATGTATTGCCAAATGCTTTTCAAACCAGTTGTTTTGGTTTGTGCTGCTGCCACCAATTTGTGAAAACGCAGCTACCACACCCACAGACAGTGCTGTGTCCTTGTACAATGCAAGACAATGCCTTTGCTCCTCAAAGTCTTCCATCTGACTTGTTGTTTTTGTTTAAAGAATTCATTTATTTTTTTTTTTTAGACAGAAGGGAAGGGAGGGAGAAAGAGAAAGAGAGAAACACCAATATGTGGTTGCCTCTCACGTGACCCCCAATGGGGACCTGGCCCACAACCCTGGCATGTGCCCTGACTGGGAATCAAACCGGCGACCCTTTGGTTCACAGCCCACGCTCAATCCACTGAGCCACACCAGCCAGGGCTCTTCCATCTGACTTGCAAATAAACAGACAAACTGAAACTTTTCTATACAGCTCGTATTGAGTAAGATCCCTGTTAACACTACGGCTAACACGCTAGTCCAGTGGGTAATGACCCCATTGGCTAACTCTTGGGTACAGTTCAAAAGCCATCTTTTTGGTTTAGGCAACTCAGTTAAAGAAGTTTCTTTTTTCTTTCTCTCTTCACCTTTCATTGTTTATTGAGCTGAGGCACCTGGGGGACATGGCCCTCTAAAAGGCTCTTCAGAGTAGTCTGGACTAAGAGCCCCGGCTCTCCTATAGCCAAACAGGTAAGTAGTGTCTGTGGGACCCATTCGGTTGGTGAGCTTGAATGTAAAGGCGAAAGAGCTTGATGCAACTACAGAACTCAGGGCCGTCTGTATGCAAAAGCCGACTTACTTTTTTCAAAATGTTTTGAGACAACATGGGTAACTATCTCTGCCTTTGAGTTTATACCCTTTACCTTTTAATTTTTAATATTAAAAATAAAACCTAGCCCTGGATGGTGTAGCTCAGTGGATTGAGCGCGGGCTGGGAACCAGAGGGTCCCTGTTCTATTCCCCATCAGGGCACATGCCTGGGTTGCAGGCCGGGTCCCCAGTGAGGGCCGTGTTAGAGGCAACCGTACATTGCTGTTTCTCTCCGTCTCTGTCTCCCTCCCTTCCCCTCTCTCTAAAATAAATAAATAAAATCTTTAAAAAAAGAAAACAAAACCATTTTAAAAAATAAAACCTAATTGCATTTGATTTTTTTAAGATACCAATGATCTGGAAAAGAAAAGTTTGTATAGGATTCCTTAATGTTTTTAGGCAGTGACCTTTTAAAATAATGTCCTGTGTTGCTTGTCCAGAGAAGGGTGGAATACATAACACATTTTGACATAGCAAAAAAACTGTATAAAATTTTATTCTTTACAATAACGTTATGCATTAATCATACGATGAAATATTACTGGATTCTATACCTGTATAATGTTCTTTGTATGAATAAATTCACAAATCAGAAAAAAAAATCCTTTTGGGCCTCATTATTTAAATCAGAAGAATTCATATGTAAATACAGACACACACTATTACCTACGCACATAAAGCCCACATATGGGGGCAAATGTGTGTGTGCATTTGTATTCACAAACTATTCCTTGGAGGGCTAGATTCTGTTAATAGATGACCATTTCCACTTCCTTTAATTAACTTTAAGAAGACAGATTTCATATAGCAGTTTGTTCTATTAAATCCAAGTCATCTCCTCTCAGCTCCCAAATTTATGATCTTTAATTTCGGCACACCTCATATTTATCAAAACCATGGAAATGATGGCACACGTTTCCTGGTGACTTATGATGTGTTGTAAAGATATTTGTTCTGTCCTTTGGCCTGGAAGGTCCATGGATCTCTGTTGAATGCTTTTCTTTTTTTCTCAGAGGGGATGGAAGGGAAGGGATGGAAGAGCAGGCGAGCAGCCTCAATGTGGCCCACAGACCTTCCCCAGTGTGAGGGGAGTGATGGGGTGTGCGGGGCAACCATCACCATTTTATGTTCATTGCCAATTTACGTTAGTCAACAGCAGAGCCGGAGAGACCGGAGAGCAGACTGTGGTCGCGGCCAGTATCAGGTTGCCAGGCTGATGACCTTACTCCTTAAAGATAAATAAATAGAAGAAACAACATTTGGAGCCAATTTTGAGGGACAGTCACCACTCTGCAAATGTGTGGTTGAGAGGAAACAAGGATGGTGGGAGAAAATACAAGTAAATTCACAGGCAAGCACCTGGAAAGCCCTGGGAAACGCTGCAAATGCTGTTGAGCAGAGTGCTTGGGAGGGAACGGGAGGACAGAGGGGCGAAGCAGGGATGATGGTGATGGAAGAATTTAGGTGGAATCTCAACACCGCAGCCCTGGCAGGTGTGGCTCAGCGGATTGCCGGCCTGCAAACCAAAGGGTCGCTCCTTTGGCTCCCAGTGGGGGCACATGCCTGGGTTATGGGCCAGATCCTCAGTTGGGGCATGCGAGAGGCGACCACACCTTAATGTTTCTCTCCCCTTCTTTCTCCCTCTCTTCCCCTCTCTCTAAAAAATTAATTAATTAATTAGGGAAAAAACACTGCACCTCTACTGACAAAGAGGGCACACTCTGGTGATGGGCTTTGTTGTGAAAACATTGTCACGAGAAGTAAGAAATAATATAAGGAGCCTATGAATGTACTGTAGAATGAGAACGAAGAGAGAATTATTTAGAAAAAATATTCTAAAATGCTCAGGAAAATAGAATTGACTGAGTAGAGATATGTGGAGTGTTTGGATAGTAAATAAGATGTACGTTTGCTGTTATTATCAGCAGCATCACATGGGCCAGAGGAAGGGGAAAGGTTCAGGGGGAGGACAGCAGAGGGACAGCGGGAGGAAAAGCAGCCAAGCACGCTTCTGTCTTAGGTCTCAGGGGGTTCTGGGTTACAGGGCAAGCTGATAAGAAAGTTGGCCAAATATATGCAGGTTCTGAAAATAGGTTTGGCGGGGAGCCCAGGCAGCCCTGAGCTGGTCCTCCTCCTGGAAGCTTTGGGGCAGACCCTTCCAATCTTTTCAGATCAGCCGCCGGTCAGACTAAAAAAAATGCCCAATCCAATCGAAGCACACCTGGCCCTGAACAATTTCACCCACTCCATCCCCCAGCCCCCTTCTTCCTGCCGCCTCTGGGCCTCTTCACTTGGACCCGAATTTTTGTTCCACGATTGAAGAAAAAATATCTTAAAACATAAATCCTGAGTGTAGTAACAGCTTGCCTAAAATGTATGTTCACTGTGGTAATTAATCCATCAGTAGCTGTAATTCATTCTGATCAGAACCTCAACAGAATGGTAAAAAGCCTGGGTTTTGATGTCAAACAGACCTGGATTTAACTCCTAGGCCTGCCAGCTGCCCCCTAAGTGACTTTGTGCAAGTTGCTTAATCTTCAGGCACCTCAGTCTCCTCATCCATAAAATGGGGATAATAATAATACCTACCCTTGGGATTGTCACCAGGATTAAATCACCTGTTATGTATAAAGGATTTAGCATATACTAAAACTCAATTCTTGGGCGTAGCTGTTGCTATGACTACTCGGTGCCTGAGTGGTTTAGAGGGCAGAGTGATACTGACTACAGAGAGGGGACCAGGGTGAGAACAGGAATAAAGACCCTAGATCGGCACAAGGTTGGCCTGAGCAGCTTCAGCTTCATGCGACTCTGTACCTGTGATGCACGGCTCATTTTGGTCATTCAGCTATGTGATGCCCGCCCATTTTGCTTATGTAACTTATGAGCATAATTTTATCTCAAAGGAGTTTTCTCCCCAAAGGCAACCTCAGCCAAGGTATGGAAGCCTGGAGAAGGGAGCGGGTCAGAGTTTAAGTTCCAGGCCTGCTCACTTCAGTCTCACACTTCTTAAGATCTGTGTGACGTTTCTGAAGAGAGTGCCCTGCCAACTCAGCTTATTAAATGGTCTAAGTATCGCAATTCTGAAGACCTGAAGCAAGGTCATTTGCAAAGCATCTAAGCTAGAAGTCCCATCCCCACAATGCACTATTCTCACCCCTTCAAAAGGCACCTCTATCCTCTCTGCTCCCAGACTGTATCCTGAAACATTTGCCTCACTCTGTCCTGCAGACCACTTCCCTTCCCCACCTGGTCCTGATTGTCCCAGGTCACGGCCCTAGACCTGTTTCCTGTCCCTCTGACCTGTGGTCCAATACTGTTCCCATCAGGCTGACCCCTGGCTTCCTTCCTCAGTTCCACTGAGTGCTCGTCCCTTTGTGGCGTCGCTTCCGGGCTGCTCCGAACCTCTGCCTGGTACCAGTTCCCGTGCCAGAGGGCCTGCCCTCCAGGCTCACGCTGCCTCCGGGAACGGACCCCAGACCCTGTCATCTTTTCTCCCATAATAAATTAGCTTTGAGCCACTTCGAAGAACTGGCTGACATTCAGACTTTAGAATTTGGTCATCAATGAGAATATACACATGGATCATGTCACTAGAAAGGCCATGTGTACTTTGAATTGACCTTCCCCAGGCGTGCACATGGCAAGAACCAGACCTCACGCTTACATAACTAAAGAGCAGTGCTACAAAACAGAGCTACGCACAACAGCAGCAAGCTGATATTCAGAAAGAAAGTACTTGTAATTAGTTGGTTAAGAAAGAATAATGTAAAGATAATTTTAATGACTTCATATGAGATGACATGGTGTTCCAGCCATGCCTTGTAGTGACTTTGCAGGCACCCGGTCCATGTACCAGAATATGCATGATTTTCTGAATACCGGTGTCTTTTACAGGTGAGGAAAGTGAAGCACAGATGTTGAATATTTGCCCAAGGTCACAGCTTATAAATATCAGAGCTGGAATTTAAGCCTAAGTAGTCTAGTTCCAAATCCCTTCAATGCTATCAACCCTTGCATGAAGCTACCTCTCAAAAGAAGAATTTCATTCCAACATCTTGCAGTAGGAGTTATTTTTATTGATTTGCTTGCTCTGTAATATTCTTCAGGCTGGGGGTGAGTTCACCAGACAGGTGATGCTGTCTAATTCAAGGTGGCTACTAACTACTCCAAATGTTAAAAGAATGAAGTGTTAAGAAGCCAGAAATACAAGTCAGCTTTTTCAGTTGATCCACTCAGGCTTAGTACTGGAAAGCTGAAAAACAATGTCATAACTAATGTTCAATATTTTGAGGATCCTAATCTTTATCCATGTTTGGGCAACTAGACATAGAAAAACCTAGAATTATTTGTCCCAGGCTTACCAGAACACTCAATTGTTAGATTATATTTTCTTTACCTAGTCTTTTCATAAGTCACTATCAACAAAATGCTCTGAGAGCCGGGGTTATTTATTTATTTATAGAGCTACTTCTAGTGGCCGCCTTAAGTTCCCATAGTTCTGCCCAATCTTCCCCATCCGACGATCATTACAGTGGGACCAGGGGATGCTCCCACGGTTTGCGTTTTGTCCTTTGGCTGCGTTTGCCAGTCAGGAAAGTGGGCCCGTGTGAGGACAGGCTCCCTCAAGCGCTGGATCTGAAAAGAGACCAATAACATTCCCGGAAGTTTCTGGTTGAATATGGTTTACTAACGTTCAAAATGTATTCTATCTTATTAATACAATTAATGAGAAAAATATTTTGTGCACCTACCTTTTGTCGAGTGTTAAATGGACACAGGTTTGCCACTTGCATCGCCTTTTTGACAACACCTGTGAAGACAGCACACAGGTTAGGAGCTCTGAGCTAAATGATACAGAAAGTCAATCAAATTCTAACAGTATTCACTGAGTCTCCTTCCGTGCAAGACCTGACCAGGCTAGTGATATAAGTGAATCAAAACTATGTCAGACGCAACCTTACAGTAGATGACTATCTCAAAAAGCAAACTACAGGGTTACAACACCAAAGAGCTCATAGAAATGATCTAACTCGGAAATGGCAAAAATGTGGCAATGTTACCACATTCTTTCCCATATCCATGGGAGACATTATCAATCACTCACAGTAGTCTTACCACTGAGCCCAGAATTAGCCCTAAGGAATAATAACACCTATAATAATATCTGTCTTGTTCACTTGCACTTCCTTCTTCAACAGAACAGGAAGGAGAGGGGTTACAGCAACCCAGCTGGGAACACCGTCAGGTCATTCATGCAAACAGGAGAAGGCGGTCGCATGTGTCACAGCTATGGAGAAGATTGAGAATTTTGGAAAGACGAGCTGTTTTTAGGTATCTAGGTTTTCACAATACTAATTTTAAAAACCATGGTGGCTTCATTTGCACTTTTGGACCTTTATTACTGGTAAGAAATTACTGTACAGCTCACAACTCATTTCAACACGCCTCCATGGGACATTGCCATTTAAAGTCCAAAGACTGTTTGAGACTGAGGTGAGAGAACAAAATAACTAAATAAAACCACCTTGCTATACTCAGAAGTGACTAAGCCAATCCAAAACAAACTCTTCCCTTCCCTCCACATTCCTGAGCAGCTATGCATGCTCTTCCTACTTGTAGATGCTTACAATTCTTGGTCACCGAGTCAGTTATGACAAGAAAGAGCCAACACGTTGGGTTTTTTCCTTCTGGACACCCCGCTGAAATGTGAGTAAGGCAGGTGTGGCTGTCCTCCCTGGAGCCTCCGTGTTCTCACCCAGTGCTGGTCTTGGCAAAGTCTCTGAGCATCCTCCTGCCTTCCCCGAGGGAAACGCTGCCCCGTGGGGAAGTGCGAAGCTTCACTGAAGGTGCTCGAGGGTCACTGTCCGCCTTAGCTCCAGTGTCTACCACAGTGCTTCTCATATAGCAGGTGCTTAGTAAAGATGTCTGAACACAGTGAATTAATTGATGAATGGAAAATCAATAAAAGTCCCTCGTACTCAACTCTGTCCCATCCCAGAGCGTCTCCTCGGCCACGAGCAGCCTTGCTTTGCTCTCCTTGCTTCCCCTCACGGCACAGCTCTGAGGCAGCCTTGCCTGTGTCCAGGGTCTCCCGCCACCCAAGAGGTGCTTTTCCACACAGGGCTTCGCACCCCTCCCCAGGGGCTCTAAGTCTGCCACCCTCACATCCATCACTTCTCTCTGCAAAGGGCCCTCTCTGGATCCTCCTTCCTTTGGAAGCAGCCACAGAATCGTAAATAGCAAGGAACTCCTCTCTCACAAATAAAATGGTCCCATCACTCATGTATTTGTCCTTTTCCTGTTCCCCAAAAGGAGTAATCTCTTCAAGGCAAGGGACCTTGCCTTTACTTGCAATTCAGTGTGATTCTTGTGAGTTTGCATGTGTGGACAGAAGGACTATTATGTAATAATCTGCATACAGAGGGTTCCGGACACATTTTGTGACTCTCAGACAACAAAGCCCTAGAAATGTCGATACTGTGTATAAATATGAATGTGTTGGTAAATACAGGGAATTCAACTCTGCCTGCATCTCTACATAGACAGAAGACCATAATCTAATCAGTAGAAACACATTAATTTAGGCAGACTTTATGAGAGCTCCCTAACTTTTTCCAGTACCAGGCAACGAGAAAATAGAAATTGCTATTTTGCTAGCTCTTTTATCCCTTTCTCGTACCTCTTCTAAACATTCCCCACTCATTTCTTTCCTTCCCTTCCACACACCCATGTGCATGTACAGACACAGAGGGAAGATGTGTTCTAGTTGTCGGACTGAGAATTCAATAAAGTCAAAACTGTGTGATTTATAGTTGAAAAAATCTAACTTTCTGTATCAATTTTCTACTTAAAAATTCAGTTCCAAGAGCCCAGCTCCTTTTCAAATGCACTTTGCATGGTAAAAATCTAGATTCCATTCCTTGAAACATAATTTTTATTTGATTTCATTGACGCTGCTCTATTGGAATGTGTATCGCTTGAGCCCCCACGGAGAACTGAGCAGGTGTGAGTAAAGCAAAACATCTTTTGTTAATAGAGGTACACCCTGGGAGTTCACAGAGATGCTGTAATTTCTATTGCTTTCATGAAAATTCTGTAAATTCCCATGTTGTGAATTTCAAACAGAGCTTGGGAGACCAACAGTTTTTAATACAGGCCAAAGATATGGTTATTTATATGACTGAAATAAAAGATCTGCTTTCTTTCTTCCAAAAAATAAATCCAGGTATTTAATTAGAATGTTTAAACTGCAGAAAAGCATATTAACGTTGAGGCTGGCTCTCGGAGGTAAAACGGAGGTCTCACTGTGACCAAGCTACAGAAAGATGACTTCGGGCTTCTTCCTGGGTAACTTCTGAAGCATGAAGGAGCGCTCATTCCACATTCATTCGGGTCCAAAATGACTTCACATCAGCACTGCTCATTTCCAGCTCAAGTCTTTGCACATAATTATATTTAGAAACCAAAGGAATGAGAACAGGTCCCCCGAACCTCTAAGCTTACGGGGTGATGTATTAATTCTCCGTCTGCGTCTAGGCCTCTTGGACCAGCTGCCACAGAGATTCTGTGGGTGAGGCCAAGCCCCGCTTTCTTCCTGGTTTGGGGCCAGACGCCTATGGTGCTGCAGTCTCTCAAGCTGGAAGGAAAGACGTAAGCTTGGTCGATTACAAAATGGCATGTGTCATTAGAAAGAGATGTCAGAATGCTTTATTTAAAACTTTGTTTTCTCAGGTTGTGTTGCCTAAGTGTATCTTGGCATAGAAAACTTCAGCTTCAAAAATTCCAAGATGTATAAAGAGTTTCACATAGCTGAAGCTATTATATTTGGTTAGATGCCACTAACACCTTTTCCCCCCTTCATTCTTGCAGAGGAGTGAAGTGATGACTGAATTCCTACTAAAAATGTCATTTTCTTCTCTTTGCAACCGTGGGGTCTATTCTTGACAGGATCATTTATCTGCTCCAAAAAGAAAAATGCAGAGTTCATGACGGTATGGGGCTTTGGGGATTCCTTGGATAAGGTCTTTGGAGTGAAAGCTTTCACCATTCCAGAACAACTTTCAGAACTATCTAGCAGTCTGCCCTGGTAAGCTTGCCAAATTGCTCGTTCTTGGCTGGAACCACGGGCACTCAAAGGTCCCTCTTTCCCCTATAGAGCAATTGAGCATCGCTTGACAGGAGCTAAGCACACCCATGTGATGTCTTTGGGAGTTTTTCAGGCTGAGGATCAACTCTTGTAGAGGACCTGTTTCAACAGACATCTTCACGTCCACTTAGGTGGAAGTGAAGGTCACCTACAGAGAAGAATGGATGTGCCCTTTAAAAACATGTGTCCTCCTGGTTTCTTATGCTGTCTGGCAATTGGGTGGAGAAGTAAAAAAGGGCTTTGATTATTTTCCTCCTAAACTTCTTGATCGGACTCTTATGTGGCATGACTATTTTTCTTCAAATTTTTTCTTAATCCTCACCCAAGGATATGTTCATTAATTCTTTACAGATAGAGGAAGGGAGAGAGAGAAACAGCTCTCGATGGGAGGGAGAAACATCAATTGGTTGCCTCTCATCCATGCCCTGACTGGGGATTGAACCCCTAACCTATGTGTGTGCCCTCACCGGGGATGGAACCCACAACCTGGTGGCGTACAGGAAGATGCTCCAGCTGAGCCACCCAGCAAGCACTGGCATAACTATTCTTAAATGTAAAAGTTCTGATAGACTTGAGGACACTCCTGTACAACCCATAAACTTCCCTGGAAACAACCTTCATGGGCAAGGACCAAGACTAATCTCCCAGAAGTTCCCAGCCCTTGCCAATGACGTAAGTGCATGGAAATTCAACAGGGCTGGACTGCGTGCAGTACCTTCTGTCCCCAGAACCTTGCTTTATTTCCAAGCTGCATTACCTCAGCTTTTCAAAGTTACCACAAGCAACGTTAGAATTTCGTTTTGATCTCTTTGGCCACAGTGGGTAAGAACATTTGCTAGAAAACAAATGGGAGTCACACAAGTGATGCTCCACAATCAGTCGATGGAGAGTAAGAGACAATGCCGGGCTGGCTTCACGAGTGCTGAAGGTCCCGCTGCCAGCACTGACCCTAAGTGAGCTGTGACTTTAAAAGGCTAGTAAAATGAGGTGAGCCTAGGAGTGACCTGGTGGCAGGGAGAGTGGGAAAGATCAGGAAGCTATTCACAGGCCCAGCTGAGCCTGGTGTACAATTTGCCTCAGTCACCTGCTCACCTTCTGTCTGGCCAGAGGGAACCCAACTCAGGCACACTATGGAAAAGAAGAAGCAGTGCGTTAGGCATTAGGAAACCCAAGTTCAAGATACAAAGCTGCCCTTTAGTAAGTCTTTTCAATTCTAAAAGCCTCATTTCTCACCAGCAAAATGTGAGGTCTGGGCCAGACAGCGCCCGGCTTTTCTGTTGTAGGATGTGACCTTCCTGCACACTGGAAGTGCTGTAGTGCTCACAGCGGGGGAGCCAGCTAGCCACCCCCCTCAGGCAGGCCATGCGGAGGGAGTAGCGAGGCCCTGAGAAGTTCAAGGATCAGAGTTCTGGGCTTCTGGGAAGGAATCAAGGAGCTGGGGCCTTAAGAGGATCCCCACGTGGTACAGGAAAGCCCAGACTGGTGGCTGGCTCCGTCTTCTATCCAGGAAAGGAAGAGATTAGTTATGACTTCTCATTTCTCCAGTATCTCAGCTCTAGGAAACAGCACCCCTAACCTCCCAGATCCCATGCTAGTAAGAGTTGGTGTGTTCTTCAGCTGTATCCCTACAGCATCCTTGCAGCTCATGCCTCTCTCTCCTGATGACTGTAGGAATGCTGGAATGGAAATGTATGAAGTCACACAAATCACAGTCATCTAGGGAACGAGATTCACATGCATGCCCAAATACTTTCAGCAAGAGACTGATGAAGAGTGCTGGGTACACTGCCCATGTAACAAGGTTTATTCAGTGACAACACTGTGGCCTGTTCATGGATGCTCCGTCTTCATAGTTCTGGAAAACAATTGGATCAGTCTTCTCACTTCTCATGCAAGCACCCAAATTTGTAGATAACAAATAATAAAACCTAAACCAGTGGTGCTCCAATGTGACTGTGTAGAAGAATGTCAGTGTTTTAGAATGTCTGTTGAAAGACAGACTCATTGCTACCAGAAGTCCTGGGCTAGTGGGCCTGGAGAGGACTGTGCCCTTGAATGAGAACGCCTGTGTGTCTGATGCTCGTGGTCACAGGGGTGCCCTGGGCAGCCGCAGACTGAAACCGACTACGCTCTGCGGGCTCCCATTACCGCAGTGCCCGTCTACCACTCAGATCTGGTCTGTTTCTTCCTGCCTCCCATCTTCAAACCTAGTGATGTGGACCAATCCCGGACTCATGGCCAAACACCATCCCTGGCAGCTTCAGAATCCCCTCAGATAGATGTGGGTTCCAGTCTGTTCTGTTACATCCTTTCTCTTCCCTTTTGCCTCATCATTTAACAGTGTTGAGCTTCAAGTTATGCCCTGAATGTTCCTGTTTTGTTACACTATTTGTGCTTACACACCCTCCTGTTTCTTCTGGGGAACGCCTTCCAGTTCTGATATGGGATCCCAGAGCCTCTGTTCTCCAGGCGAAGTCCCCTAGAGGCTCCTGGTCTCCCCACACTTCCCACACAACAGAAACAGGGACCGCTGGCTCCCAGGATCTAGTGAGAAGTGCCCCGAGAAGGCAGCCCCTTTACCCCAGGGCGGAGTGGAGTCACGGTAGGGCTTGGCCTCCAGATGGCCGCCCCCTGAGCTGCTTCTTGGCCTTGGGTTAATTAATTCTCTTTTTCCAAGAATTCTTGGGTTTGTCCCATTGCTTTGATTGCCACTCTACCCACCTGTTTCTTGGGATTAAGGTTTCCTTCTTCCTCTGGCTCCTAAGCCTTGGGATCAGCTGTAAGTACCCTCCTGCTCTGCAACTCCTCCATCCTTTAATCCTTTTGAAGTTGGAAACAGCTGGAAACAGGCTGAGGATAAAACAGTAAACAGAGACCTGTGGATGTTAGCTCCAGGGTCCCCCGGCCACTTACTCCTCAGGCTGCTCATCCTGCCCTGACGCTAACCTGACGCTCCGGGATCTTCGGAGGCCTTGGGGTTTGAATCCCAGGTCCTCCTTCACCTACTGGTCTCTCTCTTCAACAGTCCTTCCTCCTATGTCAGTCCGTTGATTTAATTTCATGCCCATCCATCCTGCCACCTCCCAAGGAGAGAAGGAAATTGGGAAAACGCTAATGATGAATGCTGGGATTCCGAAAGAGCCTTTGTATTTTAGAGAAACAGTCGGACTGTTCGTCCAGTATCTACTTTTTTTTAAGCCACACTAACTCTCTTCCTCCCTGGAGCCAGGGCTGGTAAGAAAGCGTGAAAAAGCGTAGGACGTTGGGGCCTGGCACCTGTGAGGATCTAGGAATGGTTGATGACTGCATACGAGCTGCCACAGCAGGGAGCTGGAGTGTCTGTCTGTCCATCCAGCATGTTTGCCTCCCTCCCAGCTTCAGGTAACAGAAGACTTTCTCAGCCACCCACCTGTGCTGGGAGAGCTTCGTCTGTCTGATTCACCAGGAGCCTGTAGTCAGAAGGGCCCGCCGCACAGCAGGTGGCTTGGAGTGGAAGGCCTGGGCTCCAGTCCCCACTTACCTGAGGCGGGATTTAACCTTTCTGGGCATCGGTTTCCTCATCTGTAAAAGTGAGGTGGTAGAAACCTACCTTATAAGGATTGCTGGGAGGCTTAAGTGGTTTAGTCCACACAAAACAGTCTGAGTGTACCAGGAGTGCATGAGACATTATCTGACTATTAATCCTTCCTATTATTACTTTGGCCCCCTCTACCTCACTCCTTTGCATATTTCTTTGTTTCCTCAAAGATCCCAAACACTTTAATCAAATTATAACTCTCTTTCAGGAAGTCAAAAGCAACGTGTTCCTTAGTAAGTTGCTGTGTAATTTTTCTAATGTATAAAATTTCTTAGTGTCATTTTGGCCACAGTAGAGAACCTACTATGCAAATAAGATCACATGCAGCTGATCAATAAAAGTGAGGTTTGTAGGACCAGGGCATTGCATTGGTTCGCGATCTTTTTCGAGGCCAGGGGCACGTTATGGCAGCAAATTACAACCTTTAGTAGAGGCGGAAAAAGAAAACTCAGCTTGATTACCACACTAGCACTAGGACCCTATAAACTGCATTTTTAAGAAGATAAACATGGCTGGCCTCTGGGCAACCTCCCTGAGAAGCGGCCCACAGTGCCCACCTCTGCCGCCGCCCACACCTCTGCCACTGCACTGTCCCCGCCCCGCCAGCGCCGCCGCCCCGCCGTACATGTTGCCAGCCTGGCCTCTCTTGTTCTGCTGTGGTATTTTCTAGACTCTGAGAGCTGCCTAACTGGGCTCTCAAAGTTATTGTTCCAGGAAACAATTTTTGTTTTTCTGGTGCTCCGGTTACAAAGTTGCATAGTTTTGAGTGGCCTGCTCCAGCCTTACTTATTCCTAAACTCCTAGCACCTGGTTTTGTACAGCACAAAGTCTCTAAGGAAACACGTATCACGTTAGAGGAGAAACACCTGTATTATTATTATTACCTTGAAGACAGATTTCAACGCTTAATTTAAATGTGTTTACATTGTCTTTGAAAATGGTTTTGAGGCTTTGCTTTAAGTCATGAAATTAGCAAAAAGAAAAGTTCATGACATGCATCTGCCCACAAGTGAGAAGGTGTTCTAATCCCCATTCACCATAGGCGGCATCGAATCAGTGGTGACTAATTTCTAAGATCGATTGGAGATAACATCCAGACCTCAGTTTCCAAGCTATAGACTGATATTTATGAAGGCATTTTATTTTATTTATGTCCTATTTGTTCACTGTCACCGTTTCTCTCTCTCTCTCCCCTCCCATCCCCCCGCCTCCCTTCGGTGCTTTATCGCCATTGTAGGAGGGAGGGCTGATTTTATTAAAGTCTGCTCCTTGGTGACTGTTTCGCTGCCAGTGTTGTCAGTGTGATCCATCATGCTGAGAGAATACTTTCTGTTTCTTGAAAAAGAAATGAAGAAAGAAGATACACCGTATTAATAATACAAACTTCAAGAGGTCTGTCAATATTTGACACACGAAGCCTCCATTACCTTGCTTGCCGTGTTCTGTGTGATTCATTTGCTCTAAATGATGATGACATCAAATTGGAAAAACTTAGTTGGTGTTTACACAGACTATACACCTTGCTATGAAATACATATAGACCAACCAGCTCCTTATTATAGGGTTTATTGAACACTTATTTTCTTTATATGGATTATTTAATTTAAAAATCATAACAAAATTTAACAAATTAGCAGCCGGTGTTGTTTTAATGCTTGCTATATACCAGGTATTCTCCTAAGCATTTGAGTGGTATTAATTAATTTAATCTTCAAATCACCCCCTAGAAGATAAATACTCTTATTATGCTCATTTTCCTAAAAAGAAAACCGAGGCACAGGGGGGCTCCGTGCCCAAGGTCACACAGCTAGTGTGTGGTGAAGCCAGGTTGAAAGCCAGGCATGCCGACTTCAGAGTCTGCAGAACAAACATCCCCAGCCCTCCCCACCACCCTGCTAGCATGGGGAGGAGAGAATGATCATTCCCACTAGGTAGCTGAAGAAACTGAGGCTTGGAAAGAGAAAGTGCCTTATCCAAATTCACAGATTTTCAGTGGTAGAACAGAGGTTTGAATTGCAAACATAATTGTGTGACCGCTTCCGTCCTTCCCGAATTTCTGTGCTTCTTTGTCATCCCCATTAGACCCCCTTGTCTCTTTAATATTTTTAAGGCTTCAGGTGGAAAAGCCTCAGTGCTTTTCATGTATTACTTTTGAATTTGCATATTTATCATTTATTTCTAAGGTGTATGTAGAAATAAGAATATCTGGTCTAAACAGGAAATCTTTAGTAAAAAGACATCAATTTTGAAGAGTTCTCAAAAGAAATACTCAAATGTGCAAAGACTTCCCCGCACCCTATTTAAAAACTCTTCTGAATTGACTTGGCAGAAGACTGGCCATTCCTGATAGCTTTGAGATACCTCCCAATCCCTCTCTAAAATTCTCTGGAAGATAAACAAAAAGACAAGAAGTGGAAACTAAATCGGAGGAGACTGTGTGGGAAAGAGCAGCTAGATTCGCCACTACCTGTACCGTTCAAAAGGCTGTGTGGAGAAGCACGTTTTTGGATTAAAAGACACACACTCCACCGCCTGAGCCACAGCAGGGCGGACTCTGCCAAAGGAGGCTGGGCGAGCCTCTGAGTCACCTGTTCTGTTACTGTGATATACTGGATTGGCACTAATAAGAAAAACAGACACATTTTCCAACTTTTGAGCCACTAGAAGCCACACTTCTGTCTTCCACCCACCAAAGTCTCCTTTTTATTTTCTCCAGTCAATTTTTTCAATTAATAATTTAAGGCTAGAGTGGTGGTAGACAGTGGGATGGAAAGAAAGGGATGAGGAGTATTGGAGAAATAATTTAGCATCTCTCAGTCGAAGAAGCCATTTGCAGATAAAGGGGCACACTCTTTGCAGAAGAAAAAGAAATAGGATTAGGCTGATAAAAAGAAATAGGATTAAAGTCCAGGAGTTCTGTCCTATATGAGTACTAGATTTTATAATTGAGCTGGATTCAGCATATCAATCATATTCTCCAACCTGGAGAGGGGTGCTTGCCAAGGTCCAGATGGCACTGGGCCAGTGCACCCACCCCCCAGGTAAATGTCAGTTAAACCCTACTCCTGAGAGACAGCTGCCTCATCTGGAAATGCAGGGGTGATTACACCTCCTCCCAGAGATGAAGTGCAGCCAATGCCAGACCCTCGCTCAAGGTGGGTTCAATCTGTGGGGCTGTTGACACTTCAGAGCTCCCCCCATGGGCTCAGGCTGAGGCTAGACTTCAACTAAACCCACATTTTCACCTGACTTCTTCCTCAGCACCCCCTTACTCCCCTGGGGGTTTTTACCAGAAAGCACTTTCTAAATCACTGCACAGCCACCCCCATCTCAGGCTCTGCTTCTAGGGACACCAGCCTCAATAATCTACTGAGCAATTGCATAGCCATTTGAAGTACACTGGATAGCTTGTAAATACGGGTGACACAAAAATCCTTATAAATGTAGGGTTTTTTTTCGCTTATTTTGTAGATTTCAAGTTCAGTTCCAAAAACTACAGAGCCAGGACATTCTGTGGTTCTTGCAAGGCACTGCCAAGTTATTTTTCATAGGGTTCGTCCCAAATGTGCAACCTCCTGCACTGTTTCATAGCGGGAGCGACGGCAAAGCAGCCAGCACTGTTTCAAACTATCCAGGCTCTCCTGTTGCTGCTCTGATTTGTGTATATTAGCTTGCTAATGAGGCTGAACACATCCCCATATTCTCATACTGGTTGTAGATATTTCTCAGGTGAATTTCAAATCTAAGAAGAAAATTCCGTGCCAGGTTTCCGAAATTTTGACACCACGAGACTCATCTCCTCATGTGTGAGGGCTTTTCAGTTCCAGGTGAGAAAATTCCGAGCTCAGAACCTGCGCGAAGCCGTCGGGACTGTTTTTCTTGTGCAGAAAGGTTAAAGGAAAGCAGATGTGGAACTGGCCTCAGATCTCTTTTCTCATCGTGTGTTATTTGTTTGGGAACGTTAACTATTGAACCTACATGCAAAAGAATGCTGGCTAATTTAATAGTCACTAAAATTACTTTTCCTGTCATTTTATTAATAAAAACAAATGTACGAAATAACCTGAGCGTAATTGTGATAAATGACCTCACTGGCCTTGTTCCCGAGGTTTCCGTGGCAAACTCTGTGTTTTTCTGGTTCTGCCTCCTTCCTTTCCTTGTCTTCAAGTGCCCGGAAGGTAGGTATTCCCCCAATTTCTGTCCTTGAACCTTTTATTGTTCCCCCTTTTACCTTCTCCCTGGTGATTTATTTAGAGTGTGAAGTTAAACTACCCAGAGGGGGTTTTCCAGATCTTTCCATTTCACTCAGGAGTGTGAAATTCCCCAGGATCGCCCACAGGCAGCAGGGGTCTCACGCCGATGGCGTGTGTTGGCAGTGAGATCACACTCACACCGGAAAGCACTGTGCACTGGCAGTGCACAGAGACAGAGGTGGGTGCTTCTATGTCATTCCCGTACCGCCGCCTGACCGCTGAGCTGGTGAGTCAAGACAGCTTGTTTCCCACAGTTTACATGCTTCTTGCTATGGACATAAAACAGAACTCATTAAACAAATTCAGCCCAAAGATGTGTCTTACTAGCTTGTGCGAAGAAGTAAAGTTATTTAGCAATATCTAAAAACTGGGAAATTTTATATCCCATTATGACCTTCTGTTAAAAAAGAAGATACGGCCACCTTAGGCTCCCAATTCCTGTATGAAAAGAATCTATAAAGGCCTGATAACGGCTCCCTTCTTTAAATGAGGCATGTACCTTCCAGTTTACCACAGTTCCCATCACTCCATATTGCCTTGCATCTCTTTTATACTGCTTTACCTCCCTGCTTAAAACTTCTCATCCCGTCCTCCCTCCCTGCTTTCCTTCTTTTCCATACTCTTTCCCTGTGTGAGATGCTCTTCCCTCAAGCTTCCTTCAGCTTTGCCCTCTATGTGGCATCACTTGTTCGGTGTCATGTCTTCTCTGTCCTTTCCTGCCAGTCCACCATCACTACTACTTAGTCAGCCTCTGACTTTTCTCTGCTTATTCTCTGTGACATGCATACCTGCATGCATTTACCTATAAATATCAGGAGACCAATGTATTGAGAGATTGGCATGTCATAGACACTCTGAGAGGGGTGCACATTTAAAATCAAATAAAGTATGGTCCTGGGCAGCGCGGAGTCCACAATTTGTGGAAAAGACTAGGATAAAAAGTTGAATAGGGTGTGTGGAGAATAGGAGCTGAACCAGGCTCTTTAGAGTGAGTGACTTGCTTTATCTGAGATTTGAAAGTCAAGAAGTAATTAGCTGAGGAAAAGTGAATTTCAGAGAAGGAAAGCATAATCTGAGAGGACACAGAAGCATAAAGTACTCAGTGTATAGAGGAAATTGCAATCAGTTCTATATTGCTACAGATAAGGGTGTATTCCCTGAAGTAGCAAAAAGGAGGTGAGAGTTTTAACCTACTTCCTTATTTCAAAACCGTGGCTTCTTTTTATTTTATTTTAAATTGAGTTAAATATAGCAATTAAATAAAAGCAATTGTATTTTAGAAGAAAGATTTAATTTTTAACTTGAGACCTACATTTTTTATCTTAATTATGTGACTTTATGTGCATATTGAGCCAGCTATTGAGCTCTCTTTGGAAGCAAGAGTTTGGAAGAGTTGAAAGCCAGAGCACAATACGGGCCATTTTTCACATCAAGCCTCTCATGCTGCTTTGTTTTCAGATGCGGTAATATAAACGTTAAAGAAAAAAGTTTCACAAATATAGTCCATACAAATTGAATAAGGGCACACAAGGCTTGCTCACTTATTCTCGGTGAAATAAGAAGTTATTTTACCCCAAATTTTTCCAAATAATTTTCTGGAAGTTACAACGAAATCAAATATGTTCCCCAAATCTTCTCTTGGGGATTGCTTGGCAAGTATGAAATGTTCGCAGCAAGTCAAAATTTCCTCTCAAATGTCCAAATGGAATTTTCTGACACAATATCAGGAAAACATTACCTGCATTTATCTTGCAAGCAAACTAGATGATATTTTATGTTTTCCCCTGACATCGATTTTAAGAATTAGGTCAGAAAGAGAAGAACCATTTTTTTACAATTTGTTTTCCCTATGGCTGGAATTTATAACTGTCTGAAGCACATTTAACACATTAATATTGGTGTTCACTTCTTAAAATTTCAGGTTCCATATACAGAATTCCAAATATGTCTGCCAAATATGGCCAAGATCAAACTATTAGTCTTCAAAGTCTGAAGTAGTTGGTAGTTTCCTTGATGTTCTAAAAATAAGACCCCTGCATTCTTCAGCCAAATATATATTTTTCAATAACTAGCAAACTTCAGAATCAAACATAAGAACTTTGTCATGAACATTCAAACACTCAACATATGGCTTATGCTCTGGTACCACGGTAATGATATGATAATTCTCATTCTCATAGAGTGCTGGGCAGTGAATAACTCTGATTTTCCCCCAGCCGAATTCCTCAATGTGAATCCTGTGTTACTGGAGCGTCATGAATGCACATTCCAACCAATTTTTTAAATAGCTCCTTTATTCAGAAGATTTTGACAGGGCTTCAAACATATTATTAGGTTTGGTTGGAGCCCCAAAGGCTTGAGAAACAGCTTTTTCCTTCCATAGCATCTTAACCACAAGTCACGCATAGACACATGGTCCAGCACAGAGCTCTTGGGGAAGTCATAAGATGCATAGAACTCACAGTAAGAAAGAGCCGTAACTTGACCCCTTGCAAAACTCAATGTGTGGTATCATTAGGTAAGGCATTCTAGTACCTGACTGTAGAAAACAAGAAAAAATATTCTGGGATAGCTTCAAAATATTCTCTCAGATAAATTTTTGGCAGACCTCAGAATGCATAGGTCCCTGAGAATTTCTCCCAGTGTTGTAAAGTCGGTCCTCTGGTGATTAAAAGGGCCGCTGTATACCAAATCTTCACAGCCATTCCAGTTTCTTCTTAATATGTCCTGATATTTAATAGTACCTACTGCAGAGAGCTGCACTCTAAAAACAAGGTCTACTCATATAAAAATAAGTTTTGTGTGACTCTGATTTAAATGTCATTAAATGTGAGGTAGGGACTCAATGGCTCCTTTGATCGGTGTTTTGGGGCCTAAAAAAGTGGAACCCTTGTTGTTTGCAATAAGCCTGAATCTAACCTTGATATATAAGTGAGCTCCATCAGGTTTGCGTTTTGGCTGCCATCTTCAGTTACCTTATGGAAAGAAGAAAATTTTAGTGAGTAGTATTTTCAAGAGTACCAGGCTGGTTTGGAAGAGTAAAGCAATGTTGATGAGGGAAGATGACTGCCTAGTTTCCCCTCGTACCTGAGCTCAATAAGCAAAATGTTTTTTGTTCTATCCTCACATCTGTGTCAGTAGACTAAAACACGCCAACTTTTAGTGGAGACTTAGACAAGATTTAAAATATATGCATGATTCTCTGATATCTTATTTACTGTTGGACTAAACTCCATGGTCAAACAAGATAGAGATATAAAAAGAAATTATTCCCCTAGTTTCTTATAAACTCATCTCTCTGAGGTAAATCAAGTGATATCTCTGTCCTATTATTCTTCCTGCTCCTACAAACATATATTCATGTTTACATGAACACACAAATATGTAGTGCTTTTATTTTATAAAGATAATAGTATATTGCACTTTCTGAAACATGCTTTATCACTTGACAGTTTCTCATAGATGACCCCCCTTTGTCCACATAAACATATACGTAATTCATCTTTATTTTAAAGAACACCAAAACTAAGATTATGATTTAATTTGCATTAAAATGAGAAAAGAATTTTCAATCATACTATATTTCCATCTAATAACATAGTATGTTTGCATTTATTGACTTTTATTTTATGTCTTTCAAGAAAAAAGGTTTTCATATAGACATTGTAATTTTTTGTTAAATTTATTCTTTTTATAGTTTTTTTGTTTTTTGCTATTGCAAAAAGGAGGGTTTTATTATCCATTTATATTTAACTGGTGGCCACTAGTTTGATAGATTGCATTACAATATTATTGGTCATTATCTACTTCATCTTTAATAAGAGAATTATGCATCCATGTTCATTGGATGTAATCTGTAATACCTCTCTAGAGATGAAGCATACCTCCTATCCCTAGCTGGGCTGGCCATGTGACTTACTTTGGCCAATGAATGTCAGTGGACATGACATAAACACATTAAAACAGAAGCTTTAAATTCAATTGTGTGATTATACATGCCCTCTTGAGCTTCTGTTCTCTGGCATTAAAGTGTTCCGGTAGGGGCTGCCCCTCCAGCCTAGATCCTGGAATGAGAATGCTTGTGAAGCAGACCTGCAACCGACCGATAGCTTAGGGCAGAGTAACAGCCGACTGTCAAGACCTGTGAAAGATTTCATATTTTACCATCTTTTCAAGCTAAGATGTTAACTTGCCAGTATCATGGATACTGGCAGAAGACAACTCCTGAATCAGAGACAAAAGATAGCCGCCAGAGTAGCCACCTGTTTGTGTTGGTTACCTGAGTCTCCACTCCCACATTGGTGGTATGAGGAGCCCAGATGGATGCCAGAAGGAGCACAGTAGGATGCATTCCAGGACAGGAACACTGAACTTTAAATCCCATCATTTCATAGCAAGCAGTGAGCAAGCCTGCTCTTTGCTCCAGAGGTGGAATTACCTCCCGCTGGGTGTTGGAGGTTTAACATACCCAGCAAAATATGTAAAAACATGGGAGGCTCATGGAAGAGTGTCTCCCAACACTAGCCCTCAGCCCTCATGGACTCATGGAATGTTAGTGAGAAATAAATGTTTGGTATTGAATGCAACTGCAACATTAGGGTTGTCTTGTTGCCTAACAGAGTTAACTGATGCACCAAGTACACAGAAAAATGATTATTTGTATATTTAGCTTATATCTTGCTACCTTATCTGACTTTAATTTTAAAAAATAATTAATATAGTTCCTTAGGTTTTATAGGTATAATTACATCTTCTGCAAGTAAATGAAGGCTCCCCTCCCTGATTTACATGAATTATTATTGATTATTTTGTTTTCTTGTCTTTGGCATTAGCCTAGGTTTCCAAAAACAATTTTGATTATTAATGATGATAGCAAGTATGTCATTTATTAAGCTATTATCTCTTAGTTACAAACCTACCTTTTGATGCTATGCTTGTAATGCTAGGGCTGGAACTCTGTGAACCATGTTTTTGCTTTGCAAGACGACTCCCTGTTGAACACCACTGCTGAGTTCAGAGGCAGAAAGGTCACAGGCTGGAGGAGGAAGAAGGGACTGTTTCTTCCTGTCTGTTTTCTGGGAGCTTCTTACTTGCTCCCTGTTCTTATGAGCATCATCCCACCAATGCTTCCTCATGTTGGCCAGAGAAGTTCCTTCCCATAGCAGCAGAGAAATCCCACAAACAATGTGCCGACACACGTAGAAACCACCTCATTGCACTCCCCACTCAGAGATTCCAGAAGCCTGAGTTTCATTCCCACAAGGCCTTTCTTGACCTCATTCAGTCATAGGGTTGTAGCTGCCATCTGCAATTGCCACCTCTGTGATCCCAAGTTCTCTCTTTCTTTTTAAAACTACTTTATGAATAATTTGGCACCTCATTAATATTTCTTTATATTAAATTTTCCCTGCTAAAGTAACTGGTGTGGCTCCTGCCTCGTGGCTGAACCCAGATTTTAATCATGATGGCTCTGGCCATTTGCCCTTTAACATTACAGTTGATGGTTTTTTTTTTGCTTTTTCTTAATTGCCTTTAGTTTATCAAATGTGTTTCTGTATGTATCAATCAATGCATTTTTCTTTTTTAATTGTTAATTTAATAAAGTAGACATTTTTTTAAAATAATTACTTTATTGTTGTTCAATTACAGTTATTTGCAACGTCTCCCCTCCCCTCCTCCCTTCCCCTCCAACACCACCTCCCTCCCCAGCCTCCCTCCTTCCCCTTAGTTCTGTCCATGTGTCCTCTATAGTGATTCCTGAAAACCCTTCTCCCCATTGTCCCCTCCCCCCTCCCCCCTGGCTATTGTTAGACTGTTCTTAATTTCAATGTCTCTGGTTATGTTTTGCTTGCTTTCTGTTTTTGTTGATTATGATCCAGTTAAAGGTGAGATCATATGGTGTTTGTCCCTCACCGCCTGGCTTACTTCACTTAGCATAATGCTCTCCAGAAAAATGAAAATGGAACTGCCTTTCGACCCAGCAATTCCACCACTGGGATTATACCCTAAGAATCCTGAAAAACTAATTCAAAAGAACCTATGCACTCCAATGTTCATAGCAGCACAATTCACAATAGCCAAGTGCTGGAAACAACCTAAGTGCCCATCTACAAACGAATGGATCAAGAAACTATGGTACATCTACTGAGGATCTTTCAATGTAAGGAGAGGCCATATTCAGACCCACATTTTATATAGAAATAAGAATGTAAGACACACTTCTGTTCAATCCCCATAGCAATAGGAGGGAAAAAACCTATCAAAATGAGAAAAGCGCAGCACTGAAGTTCTTTGTCCTGTTTGTTTTAGCATTGTTTTAATTCTAGTTTCTAATTTTTTGAGGTTTGGGAGGTAACATTTGGCACTTATGATCATAAGCACAAAGGATCTTATTTCTCATGTCTTCACAGCATGTTTGGAAGCAGTAATATCAATCACGGCAATAGGAATTATTTTATTACTTCTTTTACCTTCCCTACTACCCTAAAGTTTATAACACTAATTTTCATTATAAGCAATCATTGATATGCATCCTTATTACTGAAACACAGTTTTATAAAGCTTGGGCTGGGTTTTTTTTTTTTTAGAAAATACTCTATTTTAACATATGGTATAACCTGAAAGTGACCTAAAATGCATTCTGTCAGTTCAATTCTGTTGATTTACTTCAGCCTGTCCTCTCTCTCTCTCTTCTTCTCCCGCTGAGTGTGTGTGTATGATACTCCTGATGATGGCAACAACCTAAAAAAAGCTTTGAAAACCACAAACATAGGGAGCTATTTTGATGATAGTCATCTAATTTTAGAAGTAAATTATGGCATAAAACTATAGTTTGATTATATTAAGTGTAGTCTACATATTACTATTCTTTATTTTAATCTCAGTTTTTACTTTACCTCTGAATATAGATCCTTCTTTCTAGAGGTTTTTGAATTATGATTTAAGACAAGGGAATAAGAAGTACACGTAGTTTACAAGGTGTTGAGTGATAGACACAAGGCTCTATTTCAGGAAATTAAAATGGCAACTTGGAAGAATTTGGGTTTTTTAATTAGATTTATTAAGATTTTTTACTTACATCAATTATATGATATTTACAAATACTAGAAAGTTGGTCATTTAAAATCTCACACTTGACTTAAAGAAGATATTTGGTCGAAGTTTTTCATCTACTCTCTCGAATGCCAACCATAGGATAAAGCATAAAACATACTATCTATATTAATATTAATCTATTTAATATAATATTAGGCAGATGTTTCATTGTATGGCTTAAGGACTGTTCAATTTTCTGGATCGTTTTTAATGGCTTTTTGATGGGTTTTGCTTGTTTGGCTTTTGTTGTTCCATTATATAAAATATGTTGATGCTATTTTCACAGAAAAAAAAAACATAGACTAAAGGAAGAAAGTTAGGGTGAACAAACACTCAACAGAGAATTATTTCGGCTTTAAAATTGAAGCTGACACTTTTGAGTTGTGAAGTTTGGGGGTTTATTTATTTAAATCTGGAATGACTGAAGTCAGGAGACTGTCCTGAATGAGACAGGATGGGGAAACAGGTGAGACTATAGGAATGGAGAGACTTCAGCAGGCGTTTCAGTTCCACAGCGACATCTTTGCTGTTTTGAAAATAAGTGTCTGCAGGTGTGTTTTCTATTGTGCTTGCTAGCTCAAGGAAGAATGTTTATTATTTTCTGAATTTACCAGCAATTGGTGTGTGCTGAAGGCTCATTTATTTCTTACAAAATGTCGCTAACCCGCTCCTGTCCTCTTAAATTTAAAACAGCTGCTGCCACTGGCGGGACCTAAATCTGAACAGAGACAGAACTCCAGACTCTCTGTAGGCCTGTGTTACACTATTATTAATAATAATCTCTGTCAAGGTGACAAGTGGACAATTGTGTCTACACACAATTTCCTCTGTCCATATACAAAAAGTTAAAGCTTTCATTTTAACAAAACCCCACGATTTAATTAAAAAAATAAAAAACCTTGATAGTCGGTGCCATTTAAAGCACTGTAATTTAGTTTTGCTTGAAGCACTGTAATTTCCAATGTTATTTCCTTTCCAAGAAGTTATATTTTTTAATATTATCTGTGAATTCGGATAGCTTATTTACTGAGAGAACATAGCGGAGGGATCCAAACTAAATGTTAAAAGGCAAAGCAAATTTGGAAAAAGAACCACAGTCTTTAATTTTAAATCGGTTATAATTTTATTTTCAGATTATTGTTTCATAATTTAGAATTTACAGCCTCCTCAACATTTATTTGTAAAGAAGACAATGATTCCAGCTTTTTCAATGTATGCCTCGCTGTTTAAAGAATTTTGACATAATCATTAAGTAACTGGTTTTTAGTCAAAGGTACAAGGCTTTTTAAAAAAAAATCTTGTTTTTATACTATTACCTTACCAAAAGCAAATCATTTTGTTTTTCTTTCTCTTAGATTTTCTTGAAGAACAACTGTTCACTGTCTGTAAGGGTGGATTCGTCATCTGTTTGAAAATGCAAAGATGATTTTTTGCATAAGATAAATCACTGACAGAGACAGTCAGTGTCACAAGGTACTGCATGTTCTCCCAGAGTGAAATCCCAGTCATTCTCCACAGTGAATTCAGGCTTTCCTGCGAGTTAAGATCTCATCCTGTTTAAGGACTTTGATCTTTAAAGAAAATAATTTTCTCAAAGGAACTCCAGCATCGTAATTTATAAAATCAAATTTATCAATAAGCACAGCTTTCATTTAAAAAGTCATCCAAGTCTCCAGAACCTAGAGTCTAAAGTGTTAATGTTAAATTATAGTATTCTATAATGTAAATAGGTAAAAGATAACACATAAATGTTTAATCACTAAAAAGTTACCATCTTAATGAATAAAATTAAAATGCCCAGTAATCCTTAATTAATACATTTACGATCCCTTCCTTAGTGATGAGAATTAACTTTGCAATTTAATTTGACACTTTACAGTATGAAAAAGAAAGATAAAAAATAAGCCTCTTGGGGATGGGAAGAAAATTTCTGGTCTCTCACTAGCCAATCTCTCTCTTTTGCTCCCCTCACTCTCTCCCTGAACTCTCTTTTTTCTCCCTGAAATCATTGGCGTTTTTACCCTCCGCAGTCCTCTTTTATATAAACAGAACTAACTTTAAGAACCTGAGGTTCAGATTTCATTTCATCTAGAAGTGTTGGCCTAGAGTTATTGCTGCTTAACGTGGTAGGTCAAGAATTCAAAAAAGATTTAAAAAAGTACAGACTCTGTTAAAGAAGATACATGATAGTGTGGATCAGCGATTTTCAACTGGTGTCCCACAAGAATTTTTAAACTATGCAATACCTGACTATTTAGTCAGGGGCAATGACCTGTTTTCCTTTAGACTGTCAGATAAAAAAAATGACAACAGCCAGCACAACAATAGTCGTCCAGCATGAATGCCCTGTCTTGAACCATTAATATATAAGTCATATTGGGCTGGCTAGAAAATTAATTTGTTTTTTTCCGTAAGATGGCTCTGGTAGCACTTACTTGTCTTTAATTTCATTTGAACAGTTTCGTTAGATTGCATTGTGACAGCTGTCATATCAGCATGCATTAAAAAAAGCTTATAAAAATTGGCGAATTTTTGTGTAGCCATTTTAATATTGAAGATGGAAGAAAAGAAGCAACACTTTCAGCATATTATGCTTTATTATATGCAACTGAAATGCAAAAAAAAAGAAAGAAAAAGAAAAAGATTTGTTAAGTGTATGGAGAGGTGCTGTGATGGATCGAATGTGTCAAAAGTGGCTTGTAGGCTTCCGGTCAAGATAGCAATACAAGCAGACTTGGCTCACCTCTTCACACTACCACATCAAAATTACCACTAAAATATAGAATAACCATCACTCAGGAACGTCAGAAACTGAATTAAATGAAATTCTGACAACAACAGAACTGAAGAAACCACATCCATCCAGACTGGTAGGAGGGCCGTGGACATGGAATGGGCTGGCCCCACACCCAAGTGGATAAAAATTCAGGAGGGATATCTAGGGAGTAAGAAGTCCTAGACCCACACTAGGCCCCCTGGCCCAGGATTCCAGTGCCAGGAAGATACGTTCCCACAATTTCTGGCTGCAAAAACCAGTGATGTTTGAGTGGATGGAGGAGGCTTCTGGAGTCCTAAGCATTTCCTCTTCAGGAATCCACACGTAGACTCATCTACTAAGACTCGCTCCCTCTGAGCTCCAGCACCAGGGTGGCAGCTTGGAGGGCACCAGAAAGAGACTGAAGGGTCTGGAATCGGGGCAAGCAGAGGCCATTGTCCCTTTGCTGAGCCCTCCCCACACCGAGCTGGTAGGCTGGTGCCATATCTGAGACTCCATCAACCTGGCTAACACTGTATGACCCACCTTGGAAATCCACAGAGGCTCTACCCCATCTAACTTACAGGCCCACCCAAGCTGCTTTTCCTTCAGAATGGCTCATCTTGGCTCCTAAATCCTATCAAACAAGCAATAGCTGGCTTCAGTGAACCCTAGCGGCAGGCAGATCAGAGTCACATCTTGGCTTCACCTGGGAATCTCCAAGTCCAGCACAAGTAGCAGCCATCTCAGACTGCTTTACAGCTCAGGCAGGGTACCCTGGGAAAAACAAAGGTGGGGGCTGACCTTGTCCTGCAACCACCCAGGAAACCTCAGAGCCGGTGCACCCAGTGGATAGCTAAAGACCACATCAGAGCACCACCACCCTCCCCCTGCACGGCTGATCCTCCATGGAGGGTGAAGGTTGGTGTACAGTGGTCACAGCCAGTCCTTGCAGCTGACTGGCCTGGGTAAACCCCTCCTATTAATGTGCCAACAGCAACCAAGGCTCAACTACACGAGGAGGGTGTACTCAGCCCACACAAAGGGTACATCTCGAGTACCCAACTTGGGTGATAGGGGAGGCTGTGCCACTGGACCTTATAGGACACCTGCTACACTAGGCCACACTACCAAGACACTGAGTCAAAGCAGCTCTACCTAATACATAGAAACAAACACTGGGAGGCTGCCAGAACAAGGAGACAAGGAAACATGGCCCAAATGAAAGAACAAGTCAAAACTCCAGAAAAAGAACTAAATAAAATGGAGATAAGTAATCTATCAGATTCAGAGTTCAAAACACTGGTTATAAGATGCTCAAGGAAATTAGTGAGGACCTTAGCAGTATTAAAAAGACCCAGTCAGAAATGAAGGATATACCAATTCAAATAAAGGACAATTTATAGGGAAACAACAGTAGAATGGATGAAGCCAAGAATCAAATCAATGATTTGGAACATAAAAAAGCAAAAATCCC